>PVJH01030437.1:0-24808 GCA_004026705.1 Nesogale talazaci
CCCCCCCCCCCCCCCCCGGGATCCTCCGATTCTGAAGGAGGCAGGGATTCCCGAGGATTGCGGGTCTGGAGCTATTGGGAAATACCAGGGCTGCTGGCTTGCTAACGCCCCGTCGCCGGTGTCCGTGACAGCAGGGGTGGGGATGACCCAAGTCCGTCTCGTGTTCTGGGGAGGGGAGAAGGATCACCCACCGCTGGACCGGCCCCCCACCGCGTGCAGATCAGCGGCCAGACCTGGCAGCCGGAGAGGAACCAGGGGGGAAAAGGAGTGCCCAGGGCCCTAGAGCCGGGGAGGTTTCGTTGGGAAGGAAAGTCGCTCCGATCCAAGCCCGCTTTGCTTGCTCTTGACCGTGGGCGGACACCGCCCCCCCCGCCCCCCACTTCTCCTGGAACCAGAAAGGCTGGAGGGTGGCAGGGAGCTGGGCCTGCTAAGTGAAGCCAGGGGGTGCCATCCCGGGCTGGAGGCGCGGCGCCGCGGCCGGGAGGCAAGGCAAGGCGGGACTGCCCCGGACCGGGCGGCCGCTCCTCCGCGCGCACCCCGCGAGAAGGAAGAGGAAGTGAGTGCTGGAAGCGCTCCCGCGGACACCGCCATTGGCCGCCGGGCCTGTCAGTCGCCTGGGGGCTGAGGCTGGAAAGAGGAAGAAGGCGCTGGGGCTGCTGCCTGGAAGGGAGGGAGGAGGCCGAGCCCAGGAGCCAGGGGGCGTGGGGGCTGGGACAGCAGCCGATCGGCAGGGCGGGGCTGCTTTCAATCCTGGCCCCTTCTCTTAATGGTCCCTCTTCTGCTCCAGGGTGGCATTGTGCGTCTCCGAGTGCAAGAGCACGTCCCAGAAGAGAGGCGAGGCGGCGTGCCCAGGGCCGGGTTGCTTCAGCAGGGAAGACTCCCTTCCCCCTGCCTCGGGCCGCTGAGCTCTGAGCAAGGCTCAGAATGGAAGCCATCGCCAAATATGACTTCAAAGCGACTGCAGATGACGAGCTGAGCTTCAAACGCGGGGACATCCTCAAGGTAGGTGCCGATGCGACCGAGCCCCGGGTAGAGCTGGCCTCACTTGCTGCGCCGCCGACCTGGGAGCACAAAGAAGCTGAAGCCGCTCCCCTCCCCTCCCGACTCACACCTTAGCACTCTCCAGCCCGTCTGCCCTGATGCCCAGCAGACCATCCTCTGTGCCTTGAGAGAGTTGGGGTGGCGGTGGTCGCTAACTGCCTTTGTGTGACTGCCTCTGCTGTGTGTCGCTCGTGGTGGTGTTGCAAGAGAAGTGGAAGTGATATGGTCACATTGAGAAGTATGCCCACTGACTGATTTGCCTTGTAAGCTGTTACAAACATCTGACGCTTGGGGCTTTTTTGTTTTTTAAAGCTCTAAACATGAAGTATTTATGGGAAAGCATTCCGTTGGTCTTTGACCTAGCCCAAAGAGTTCTGCATTTTACAGTGCACTCCTGGCAATTTAGAAACTGGTCTGCAGAGGTGGCAAGATGGCTCTGCCCAGACAAGGCAAGAACCTCAGTGGCTCTTTTTATTCCGGGTGCAAAAGCGAATGGCCCTTGAAATAATCAGGCTCAACTAACTGGGGTACAAAGCGGATTTCGATTTTCTTCAAAGAAACTTGAGAAGCGCTTACCCCCTATTAAACTCTAATTGCAGACAAGAAGCCTGCTGACAGTTTAGAAATAAGCTGCTTTACCATTTGCAGCTCCTGTTGAGTGAGCTCCCTGACTTGCAGAGGGCTGGCTCTGCCCCTGGCCCATGTGGCCCATGGTAATCGTGCTCTTTACACTGTGGGCCGGAATCCTTGGGCCCTTTTGAGTTTGCAGTTGATTTTGACAAAGGTGGGGGTTAGCACACCATGTTGACCTTCTCTGTCAAAAAAAATGTTATGACATTTTACTGTGTCCTATTATATGTAAACAAGTATATGTATATATATGTGTGTGTATATATATATTTACATACAAAGAGATGGAAAACATGCTCCCAGGTAACAATTTCTGCAAGTATTGTTGGTGCCCGTTATAGTCTCCCCATTGTGGCAACATTTCTTGTTCTTTCTGCTTCACCCCCATTGACTTACTTAGACTCACTGCACTGCTCCCCAAACTTCTCTTCGACAATTCAGCAGCCATCAACCCTTTGGCCTCAGAAACAATTATTTGTACAGTACTTTGTACAGTACTTAAAAGGTGACATTCTTTACTTGTTCAATTTGGTTTGTTGGTGTGTTTGTTTAAAGATGACCTCAGGGGCTGGTTTGAGGGTCAAGGCCTGCAGGGGCTCCAGGGGCAGTGTGTCCACTTTAAAACCTAGTTTTACATGTTGAGTATTTTTAGTGTCTCCTTCTATGACTTGCCGTCCTCAGTCCCCTCCCCCTATGATAATGATTATTAGGAATCTGCCACTCATTTGGTTACCGTGAAGAAAATTCTTAGAATTCCATTGAACACTTAGAATAAAGTCTAAGTGTTTAGAAATATGGTTCTTTGTGAAAGTGTGTGTGTGTGTGTGTGTGTGTGTGTGTGTGTGTGAGAGAGAGAGAGAGAGAGAGATAAATGTCTTGGGCCTGCTGATAAGTGACCATTGCCCTTTGCTGGTCAAGGAGTTCTCTGAGGTCGCCTTGGGAGTGGCTTTCTTAAAGTTAGATGGTATTGTAAGTGACTGAAAAGCTCCATCAGGGCAGACAGCTGCATGTATTCCTGCACGTGGGCCTGTTCTTCAGGCCCAGAACTTTGAGGTGGTTTTCAAAGCCAGCACTAAGTTGTCAGAGCAGGCAGACTGGCAGTGGCTTTTAGAATGACCCAGATCTTCAGTTTTCTTAGCTAGAAATTAGTCTCTCTCAGACTGCTAAATTACTCTGTGTGTCATTGGTGGACAAAGGGGATAATTTGGTGTTTTCATAGGTGATTACTGATTCCAGAGATAATCTGCTTGTCACATCATAAAGAGATTGGCTAGTTAAGCACCCAGATTTATGTCTGTACAAAAACCCTGGGGTGCGGGGTTTTGTTTTTCCCCCTCCCTTTATAACTTTGTCCATTTACGTTACTCTAGAACTTGAACGTGGAAAGCTGGCAGTTTCCATTTTCCTCTTAAGCCTACATCCTTGGCCCGGCTGGCCCTGAAGCAGCCGATGAAAACAAAGCCTGGGATGTGAGGTCTAAGAATTTCTAGGCCAGGCCTTCCACTGCTAGGTCAGCATTTCTCTTCAGTTCTCCCGAAGTCTGGACTGAAATGTGTCATCCCTCTGGCCGATGCTCAGATCATGCTTCAGGAGAAGAGCCCTGGGCTTTGAGACGTGTAGGGTGGTGGGGACGGGGAACAGGGCTCACCTTCATGGTCAGATTTCTTCTGAGGAGCGTGAAAAGCGCCTGTATTTTTGGTACATTACAATTTGGTAGATGACTGGGACTTGATGCCATAGTGCCATCATTGCTTTAGAGCAGTGGCCATTTGTTGGTCCCCTTGTGACTTCCATCTCCCCTCCCCCCCAAAAAAAGAGGAGACTGTCGTCAGCAGATGCCCTCCCCTAACTACAAACTGCTGAGAGTAGAGGCACGCCAGCTCTGGGTTTTATGAGCTGTCAGGAGCAAAGCAAAATCTTCCTCGTCCTCTTCCAGGAGTGGCTGGTTGGCCGCATTTCGGAGACTTTGATTGGATTTGATCGCTCTTGAGGAAGTTAGCTTTGAGCCCACACATGTCATAGAAGTGACTGGAATAGCGTCGGTGGGTTTAACTTGATTGAAAGAGGATTGATTCACCTTCTCTTGATGATGAGGCCGTGGGCAGGTGGGTAGTGGATAGGCTTGAATCACAGGTCATGATTAGAGATTAGAGAGGGGCCGAGCCCTCTGCTCTGCCCGGAGTTCGGAAGGGCCATATCCTCTCACTGCCTCTGTCCCTTGGTTCACTCGTGGTTGACTTGACACAGCTCTCATCTTTATTTCTATCTCTGCCTCCATCCACCGGGAACATTCAAAGGGCAAGCTCACTGCCATCAAGGCAGTTCTGACTCAGCGCAAGCCTGTGGGACAGAGTGCAGCTGCCTCCGCCCCTGTGTGTTTCCAAGACCATAAACTTTTACAGGAGTAGAAAACCTCATCTCCCTCCTGGGGAGTGGCCGGTGAGTTTGAACTGCTGACCTTGTGGTTGGTGAGCAGGCCAGTACAAAACCCACTTGGTCACCAGATCTCCTTTACTCGTGAGAAGAAAGGAAAACCAAAAAAACATCTTACGGGAGCCTAAGGTGGAACAGAATGCTTCAACGTACCTGTCTTGCTTAATTTTTCCTGTATAAAAACTAGTTGTTGCTGTGCCCTGGTGTGGCGCAGTGGTTGTGTGCGGGACTTCGGCCCACAGGGTTGATGGTTCAAATCCAGCAGCGGCTCTCTAGGAGCAAGACTGGGCTTCCTACTCCCACCAGGGTAGTGATGCCACATACAAAGGTATTGTTTTTCGGGTTGCAGGTTTTAGGTTTTCCTGCCTGACATGAGCCCCCTGTAGGGCAGCCTGAGGCAGCCCCAGGGGTTCAGCGACAAGATCCCTCCCCTGGAGTGCCTGTGGCTCTCTAGGAGGGAGAGGCATGCATAGCCTAACTCAGCAGGAGGACACAAACTGCTTTGAGTCCTTCCCATTTTGCCTCCCTCTAGGCCTACCTCAGACTCCTGAGGAGAGCTGGCTTGTGACCTGGGAGCAGGCGTCAGGAGTGGCATATCCCGGCTCGCTGTCTGCCCACGTCCTTGTCTCAGTGCTGGGTGGTCTATTTCAGACTGACACATCTGTGGGGCAGCAGCTCCTGGAGCAGGTCTGGGTACTGGGCAAGAAGCACTTACTTTTTAGAACAGGAGAGGCCTGTTCTAAAAGGTGACTTGACTGTTGCACAGACTAGAAAATGGTGGCCCAGAGAGGTTTCCGTGATTTGTCCAACACCACACAACCTTGAGAGCTTCGAGTGGCTACTGCACACCGTAATTACCAGTCACTCGGGCAAGTTAGAGTCTCGTGCACTTACGTCGAGGAAGCCTTGTGCTTGAGCACAGAGGTGAGATGGGAGCAGGACTTAGGAGATGCCTGAGAAGGCTGCCTCGGGAAGAGGGCTGGGCTTTCCCCAAGGAAGGCTGGGGAAGGGTCCTGGTGATTTGCAGGCAGACTAGACCAGAGTGGAGACTGAACTTGGAGGAAACCACAGGCTCGGTGGGACTCAGGTTAGAAAAAACCACGGACAATGACGGGCGTTTTGAAGTAGCTGATGAAACGGTTGTCTTATAAGATGGAGGAGGAGAGCTGGGAGGTGGAAGTCATGCACTTACTGTGGGTTTGTGAGGTGCTAGAGGGAAAAGTCATAGGATTTCTGCCTCTTGACGGACGTTGAAGTCCATCTCCTTGTAACTGAGGCAGGAATGCCTGTTGACTTGTTAATTTTCTAACCACTTTAAGACCTGACTTTTATTTCATTTTTAAAAAAGTAATTTTATTGGGGGCTCTTACATCGTGTGCAAATTCTGCGTGCACTGTATATTATATGTGTTTTGGGGGGGCAGATCCTCTATTGGTTAGGTGTGTGTGTGTGTACATGTGTACACGCGCGCTGCCAACCTCTCTCCCCCCCACCCCACTTCCTGGAGTTCTGTAAGAGGTACATTATGTGTGAGGATGCAAGAGATACAGTGCTTGAGGTGGGCATTTTCTACTTTGTTTATTTTGAAGAAATCTTCAGGGGATGTTTTGGTTTAAGGTTGGCAGATAATCTCAGCACAGTCGTTTCTAGGATTTATCTTGCCTCCGAGGCTCCAGAAAACCTGAACTCAGTGTAACAGTCTGTTCTGCATGTTCCCCCTTTTGAACATCATTCTTGTATAGACTCAATAATTCTTTGCTCTCTCACTGATTAAAACCAGTCAGTTGCATTTAGACAGCGATGTGTTGCTTAGGTTCTCTTACAGCAGATAATTTGCATGCTTGTCATTAAATTTTTCTCCTGTCAGCTGTGTGGATGGCTTCCAAGTCGGTGCTGAGGATGAACTTTCAGTTCCCGTGCGGCACTGAAGGCCAGCCATCTCTCTGGAGCAAGAAATGAGCCAGGAAATGAACCCCGTTCCTCATGTGCCTTTGGGCCTGGAGTTTGAGGACATCATGATGAAAGTTAGTGTTGAACATGAAGCATCTGGGTGACATCAGTTGTACATTAGGGCTAATTGTGCACTGCTGACATGCTGAGATGGATGCAGAAACAGGCTCAGGGAAGTTAAGTCACTTACTCAGGGTCACAGAGCTCTCAGACGTGGTGGCAAAGCTGGGATTCCATCTTCTTCTACCTTACTGCATTGCGCCTTCTGCTATACATTATACCCCTGTTGACTGTCAGCAGTGAGTAAAGGCAGACACTCAGCCTAGAAGCAGACCTGCTGGGATTACCTGCCGGGACAGGGCCAAACATTTCCTATTGGGTGACCGCCCAGAGGTCCTGGCGAACGTAAATTGGCTTTAGCAGGGAAAGAAATCCAGATTAAAAACAAGCTTATTGGGCTGAGCCCCAGTGGCATAGTGATTGTGCGTGGGACTGCGGCCCACTGGGATGGAGGTTCAATTCCAGCAGTGGGGCTGGGCCTCCTTCTCCCACCACCGGAGGGCAGTGATGCCCCCCCAAAAATCAAAACAAACTTATTATCCAGCGGCAGCTTTCCGGGAGCAAGGCTGGGCTTCCTACTCCCACCAGGGCAGTGATGCCACAACAAAAGCAAGCTTATTTGATAAGTAGCACTGTCACTAACATTGAGAGCCTTCGGTGCCCTTGCATTGAGCTGGGTGGTGCAGGTAGCAACAGCAAGCACCTTGCGGGCACCTTGTCCCCATCGTGTTTACCCAGGCTCTTGAAATTGTGGCTAAACTCACTTGTCCGAGCTGAGCGAGAGATGGAGCCAGGATTCAAACCCAGGCCTCGTGGAGTGGAGATTCGACCCTAACCACAGCGCCAGCCTCACGGCCATTGCCATCTCAAACCACTGTTCAGCCAGCTGGCTGGTCTCCAGTCATCGTGCTGAGGGGCTTTCTTTTTTCTCCCACCCTCTCCTTTGGCAAGCAGAAGATGCTTCCCGGGGACCGCTCTTCACCGACCGCAGGCAGACTCCTGGACTGGGAGGGAGGGCTCTGTGCCCAGTAAGAGCCACCTGGGGGCACGGTGCCTGCTGAGGGGAAGCTGCGTCTGTTTCTGTCTGCTTTGTACTGTGTGCTACAGGGACTTCTCTCTGGATGGTTCCCCAGACACTAACAGCTGCTCTAGGTGTGAGTGGATTTCAGGCGGGGTTTACTTTTTCTCTTTTTGCTGGTATCATGGTTAGTGCTTTGCATCTCGTTTACATTGAAAGGAACTCCAGGAGACTAAACTGGCCGGCTCAGGCTTTGCTTTTTGTTTTTCCTTTCTTTCCCCTGGCTGAAGTGTAAATTCTTCACCTGAAGTTGATTATTCAATGTTCACGGGAGCAGCAATCAAGAACTCAGGCTTGGTTTGTAGTATCGGGTAAATCTGATGCACGAGATCCCGCTAACATGTTCAAGAGCAGAGCTGCCCCCGTGGGGACTGAGGTGCTCCTGACCCAACCCAGGGTCTTCTCCATCGCCTCCTGTACCTGGGAAAGTCGGACGGTGAGTGTGGAAGACCAGGCAAGCATTGTGCCTTTGAAGGATGGTGTTGGCAGCCAAGATTCAAAGTCCCGCGGACAGCCCGCAGAGTCAACAGATCTTGGAGGCAGTCAGCATACCCAGGAGGCTCCTTAGAAGCAGGGACGGCGCGAGACATCGTCTCATGCTCTTTGGCATGTTGTCTCTGGAGAAAGGCCATCATGCTCGATAAAGCCGAGGGGGCAAGGGAAAAAGAGGAAGCCCCCCCAAGCTGGATCGGGACTGTGGGCTCAGCCCTAACCGTGGTGAGGGTGGCCCGGACCCGGCAGTGGCAGGTCCTGCTGGTGTGCACGGAGCCCCGTGAGTCGGCGCTGACTCTGTGTCACAGCTGGGCGCACTTGAGATGAGTCTGACTCGTGTGACCCTGAGAATCCTGTGCCATCGTCCATTGACACAGGGTTCTCTTGGCTTTGAACTTCATGGGAGCTGGTATTTCCCATGGATCGCTGGGTAGTTAGCAGTCTCCCCCACCAGATTGCCTTCTGAAACCCTCTGAGTGTCACCTGGTTTTCAGTCTGACCTCCCCGTGGACAGGGGATAGAAGACATCCAAAGGACACTGTGTGCTCCGGCCTTGTCATAGCCCACGGATGGACGGAACCTCTCTGTTCCTGTCTGCCTCACCTTTCTGATCTGAGCACCTCATCTCTACTTGGAGCTCCCCAAAAGAAGGCTCCTCTGCTCCATCTTCGTAGTCCTCGGGACGCACAAATGATAAACGTGTTTGGCTCCTAGCTTAAAGTCAGAGGCTGAGATGACTAGAGAGAAAAGCAACCAGTGTTTGAAAGCCCTGTGGAACAACTAACTCAGTGGCAGCTGGTTTTCCTGGTATTGTCCTCCAAATTCAGCGCCATGGGGTTGATCCTAAGCGACCCTTCTAAAAGAATGCCCCTGTGGGTGCTGAGACTGCTTTCCCTGCAGGAACAGTCGGTGGATTCCACCTGCCACCCAGGTGCCTCTCCTGCAGCACCCAGGCTTCCAGGTGGTCTCCCTTCTGAGTGTTTGGCAGGCTGACCCTGCTCAGCTTCCCAGAGCAGGCGAGATCGGCTGTGTTCCGGACAGGTTGGCCGCGGTGAGGACCCAAGGAGCTAGGGACCGGCTGCTCGGTTGCCTGCAGCAATTCTCACTTTTCCACTGGGTTTAACATTTCATGGTGGTGCCCACACAGACAGTGCTGAAGATTACTGAGTTGATTAGGCAAGGTGAGAAAAATACCCAGGCTACAGTTGTCAGCCCGGCCAGTTTCTTCTCAGTCATGTCCGGAGGCAGGCCTCTCTTTTGGCCTCTGCCCTGCATGGACAGTGCTAACAGAGTTTGCTTAGGACTGCCCATAACTGCCCCAAAGGCAGGCCACTCCGCTGTAAGCTTCAGCTTGAAGGCACCTGGCTCGGCTCTGTGGGCAGCAGAGCCCAGTTGTGAGACTCCTCCTGTGAGACTGACTGTGGGAGAGCAGGCAGGAGAAGCTCCGGGAAGCCCTGGCTGTTGTGCAGGAACGACAGGCTCCCGCATTACCTGCCAGACACTCGATGGAGAGAACAAGGACTCCAGGTTCTCTGGTCCCAATACTGGGAAGTAGCGGGTTTCTCCCAAACCACCTTTTTAAATCCTATAAATGCTATAGATAATTTTTTCTTATATTTCCTTCTCTGCTTGGCAGAACCACCCTCTACACTCTGCTTTGGGCCGCTTTCTGCCTGACTTAGCATCAAAGCAGCCACTGAGTATTGCCAGTTCACTCCTGACTGCTGTTTTCCTCGCCTAGCAGTCCATGGCTTTTATGGTCAACTAATACACGTGCTCCTCAGTCCAACAGTGGACTCCGAAACTCCAGACTTCACAAAAGGTGAAAGGCATCTCTCCCCACCCCTCCCCCCCACCCCCAAACAACAACAGGTATTTCCAAATGGGACAGAAAGCACTGGTTCCTTTTGAGAGGAGAGGGAGTGCTGAGTCCCAGAGCACAGAACTGGAGTCTGCTTTCAGACCAGTTCGTGTCTTCTTCAAGCCATTATGAAATAAGTCTTTATTTCGACAGGTAAACGGAGAAGTTGAGAAGGAATGCTGGGAGGAGGACATATTTGGACCACATTTGGCCAATATTGGGATGTCGCTTGAACATTTTACTTATCTGAGTAGGGAAAAAGAGGGGGAATGAAATATCCTGCTTAATCCCCTGCTTTCTTGTAGGCTTTACAGTGATGAGCACATTTCTGTAATGCTGGCTTTGTACACTGGCCTTACAGTGTAGCCGAGAGTCACGTCTCCCCATATTAGTGCTCCTTGTTACTTTTCTGGTCGTGTGCTACATGAAGGGAGCATGCGGTGATTGGCCTAGGTGTGTCCCTGGGGCTGGGTCTTTTTGTAGCTTGTTTCCACTGACCAGTTAGCCCCCTGCTCATCATCACCAGGGAAGCTTTAGTATCACCCTGAAGGACTGGGCGAGTGGTTTTACCTACTGGATATAATGGGAAAGGTGAACAGCCCCCTGCCTCTGTCCAGAATTCATAATTGTAACAGCCCAGATTGGCGTCTTTTCCCCATTGGTCTCTGCAGTGGTCAGTACAGCACCGTTGTGGTGTTGAACGGCGCTGAGGTAACGACCTGGGACGTGACTGAGTGTCTGTGCTCAGCCTGTGGCGTGCTCAAAGGCAGCACAGAGCCCTTCGGGGGCATGCTCTATTTTTGTGCTTGTCTTTGAGATGGTTCCTGGACCCTGCCAGCCATGCCAGGTTAAATGAGTCGTTTGGAGAGCAGAGGCATCTGGACGAGTATCCACATACATGATTGTGGGTTGCTTTTTTCTCCCCAGAGACCCAGTTCTGCTTCAGTCTTTTACTTTTGGATGGAATGACTTCTAGCGGAAGACCATCCTTCTGAACATGTGTTCAGAGAAGATCAGGGAGACAGAGAAACTAGATTGTGCTGCCGGTGTGGGGCTTTCAAAGACGAGGCAGCGGAGAGCCATGGACTGGTAGTGTTTACATAGGTAGTAGTGTTTAGCGGACACATGTCCTCACTCCCAGGGGCCATCAGAGATGGGAAAGAGAAATCTCTGCATGGGAGGGAAACCAGTGTGTTTTGTAAATTCTCACCCAAACCATAAGCAAAAGTTAAACTGCTGTGTGATTGGCAGTTGATTTTCCCTGGGGCTGGGAAGAACTCCCACCTTCTATAGCATGCATTTATTTTGTAACCAGAAAGCAATAAAGCAAATAATATTCTTTTTTTTAAAAAACTAATTTTCCAGATGTCCATTTACGAATGTTTTAAGGCCAAGTTTGCTCTTTTACAAAGGAAAGAGAAAGCCGCTCTACAGCTTCAGGGGGCGGCTTGTCTTCTTTGAGATTCTTCTTGCAGCAGGTGCACGTGGTCACCAAGTGGTCTTGGGCAATGGCGTGGACTTGTGTAGAAAGAAAGTCATTAATCCCTTTAATAAACAACTTGGCCTTAATACTGACCTCACCGCCCAGACGTCCAGTTCTGGCTAGTGTGTCTTTCTCCTGCACATCACAGGAAGGTGCTAGTGTGTGTTTTCTAGTGTATTATATAATTGTGGTTTAGACCAGTCTACAGGTTGGATTAAAATGGCTAATGCTTACAGAGTATTTGTGCCTTCTCCCTTCTCTCTCCATGTCATGTCAACGTCTGCATTTGAAAAGTAAAATGAGCAGACAGAATAATGATTTTTAATTATTAGTGAGATTTTGATTTGGTTAAAGTGCCATTACTTCATCCTCATTAGACATTGATTAGGATGACTTAATAAGACGGGCTAAAAGAAAGAATGTCTTTTTCTGTCACCAAGACAGCTGTTTTGGAAGTAAATAAATAAGCAAACAGAAACACGGCATTAATTGTTCAAAATTTATATGGTGAATGTCCTCCTTTCCCCAGAGAAAACGCTGTTTTTTAAAAAAAATTTATTTTAGGCATCACTGCTCTCTGGTGGTGGGAGTAGGAGGCCCAGCCTTTGCTCCTGTGAGCTGGAATTGAACCTCCATCCCAGTGGGCCGCAGTCCCGCGCACAACCACTACGCCACCATGGCTCAGCCTAAAACGCTGTTTTTTTCTGTGCCCTTTTGAGAAAAAAAAAAAATGCCCTTGTGATTCCCTCCCCCCACCCCCTTATGGTTTAATTTCCCTGTTTGTGAACTTTCCCAAAGTTCTTCTGCTTGGATGTGTCCTATCAGCCCTCGGTGGCTGTTGCTGTTCCTGTCCTTGTAAACCCGTAGAGGCCTGTTTTCTGGACTCCTGGGAGGAGTCCTTTCCCTTTGCTTGGAGGAGAAAGTTGCTTTGGCTCCAGTTAGCTGCCAGCGAAGCCAAGTTGGTTGGCTTTTCCTTTTCATGTGGAGTCATGATAATGGCAGCCTGGTGATGCATCCTTGTGACTGCCCATCCAGTACACGAGACTCCTAACAACTGGTGGATGAGGCTCCCAGGTGGAGAGGAGGGGACATGCAGAGTGCTAAGAGGGAGCTGAGGCCAGGCGATGCGGATGTAGACCAGGAGTTTAAAGAATGCTTTTGAAGGGCCTTGATAAGAAGTTGAGCAAGACTCAGATACCGAAATCTGAGCTGAGTAAGAACCACTCAGGACTGCTCTGTCCCTCCAGGTACACTTGACCTGCATGCACCCTTGTTTATAAACTTACAAAGCCTACTGTTCACCTTGGCGCAACAGAGCTCCATCTGCCGTCAGGTGCGCTCCAGCGCTTAGTGATTCTGTGGGACAGAGTAGAACTGCCCTGTGGCTTTCTCCTCTGGATGGCAGTGGAAAGCCGCCCTTTCTCCCATGGAGTGGCTGGTGGTTTTTGAACTGCTGGCCTTGTACCTGGGAAGGCAGCTTGCCTCCTAGTGCATAGGCTTTCGGGAAGACCTACACCTTACTGTGCCTTGAAGTACGGTAATTATGCTGCCCTCTGTCTTTACATCCATACATGTCTTCAGCTTCAAACTTCACGCCCACACATTCCTGCCAGAGGAACTGCTCCAGTATCCGAGGAAACGTGTGGGGTGGCCAGTGGAAGGCCTGAGCATCCCCGGACGGTAAAGTGACCGGACATCCTCCTTTTGGCGGGACAGTCCCAATTTTAAACAAGTTTTTTTTTTTTTTTTTGGAAGGGGGGCATCACTGCCCTCTGATGGTCGTGGGAGCTACCCAGCCTTGCTCCTGGAGAGCTGTTGCTGGATTTGAACTGCCAAGCCCGTGGACCGCAGTCCCGCACTCAGTCACTTCGCCACTGGGGTCCCTTTAAACAAGTTTTTCCAGCGTCCAGCGGCATTTTAAAAAAACTCCCAATTTTTGGAAAGAATGCACATCAAGCTAGGGAACAGCGGGAGAATGGGAAGGGACTATACCTCTTCTCTCCCCCCAACTCCCCCTTTCCCAGTCATTGGTGTCCCGCTTTACCAATGTTAAAATCTGGTCACCTTATCGGATGGGGACTTGCAGTTTGGGGTCTAGTCTAGAGCTGTTGTCTAGGTAATTTAAAAAGGCGGTAAATCCAATGAAGTAGAATCAGGCATGCCTTTGGAAGAAATGATCCAGGTAACTCAAACAGCGGAAGATTCCTCTTAATAGACTTGGAAACAGGGTTGATCACATCTCTAAGTCGGCAACCAGATTTTGTGTTCAGGACTTTTCAGTACAGGGCAAAGAGAAAGAGATAATTAACTTTTAATTTTAGAACACTTAGGTTTATAGGAAAATGCCAAAGATGAGGCACAGTGCTCCTCTCTTCCCACAACCGGCTTTCCCTGTTGGTCCAGTGTGCTTGGTGCAATTAATGAGTCAGCGTGGGTCTGTCGGGAAAGCCAGGAGTGCCCAACTCCGCCAGCCGCCTTGTTCCGCTGGGAGATAAGCCTTTGACTGCTAATCACAGAGTCAGCAGTTCGAAGTCACCGGTTGTCCTGGAGAGAAAGATGAGACATTCTGTTCCCATAGTTACAGCCTCGAAAACTCACGGGGACAAAACCGACTTGCCCTGTCAGGTCACTGTGAAGCGGAGTGAATACGATGGCCGTGAGCTTGGCCTGATCTCCGGCTAATAAGTTTTTTTACCTTGGGCAGAGTATAAACTCTTAACAGTTTGCATTAGTTATTAAAATTCTTTCATTATCATTACTATTATATTAGTGGTGTGTGTGTCTGTCAACAAAAATTCATTTTCTCAGTTGAAGAGGAGAGAAGTCTGAGTGGAGGCGGGGCTGTAGGGGAGGGTCTGCTCCGTCCACTCTGCTGCTTGCTTCCCCGGGGCAGCCGTGGAGCGGAGCTGCACTCCCTTGGCAGCAGCGCCACTTCCCCTTCTCACCCCTTTTCTGTGACTCCTTGTGGAAAGTCCACGGAGCTGGAGCTGTTCCTTCTGAGCAGGACGAGGAGGTTTGCTGTATGTACTAGAATTACCTAAGGTCCGTAGCGCATTCAGCCCGACTTCAAGGACATCACATTCTGCACGGACTGTCGGATACATTAAGTATTTGTTCTTTGGACTCTGCTTTTGTTAGGATGTTCTTTCCCATGGGGTGGATTTGGTCATGGCATTTTAAGGCTGGACCCCAAACTGCATAGCTTCCATGCACCTCCAATCTACATAGTGTTCTAAATAGTATGAGTCAGTACTCTAACCACTAGCTGTCCACGGCCAAATCCACACTCACTGCCCCCAAATTGATTCTGTCTCCTAGTGACCCTGTGGGACAGGGTAGAACTGCCCCTTGTGAGTTCCTGGGACCTGCTCTGTGCGGGCAGAAAGCGGCCTCGCTCTTCCTCAGAGCAGCTGGTGGTCTTGAACTGCTGACCTTGCAGTTAGTCACCCCATGCGTAACCACAGCTGGGCACATTCAAGTGAGCTGAGGTTCCCTTTGAAACCCTGTCCCCGTTGCTCTAGCTGGATTTCAGGTGGGGAGCAGCCCAGGGGGCTGGTGCTTCTATCATTGGGTTGTCTGGGGCAGCCCCGGGTAGATTGTGGCCACCGGAATCCTGTCTGTCTGAGGAGTAGCATTTGAGTTGCATTTCCAGTGCCAGGACTTAGATCTCCTCCTCTCATAGCAGATCCTGGGCGATCCCTGTGTCTTCGGGCAGGATCAGGGGAATGTTTTGTGGGCTGAGGGCGAGCCTTCCCTTTCTTGGCGCCACTCTGCTCCCTTTCCCTGTGAGCTGTGGTTTTCCCGAGGCCCCTCCAGCCTGCACGGAGGCTGAGGCGGGAGCTGGTTGCCACCAGGCACACAGCATCTGGAAGTGGGAGGGCCCGAGGGGTGCTCTTACACTCAGTCCATCTACTGGGTGCTGGGGAGGGGGTGCCGGGGGCACACTGTAAGATGCCCCGGAGTCTCTCTCGGCTGCCTCATCTTGATGGGGGTTCCTGGTGTCACTGGCTGGGTTCTGTGGTTTTGAGCTCAGTGTGCACACAGTGGTGTCTGAGGCCTGTGCAGAGAGCAGAGACAGCATTTCTTGGAATTTAGCAAAACCATAATTACTGTGTTGTCTTTTCAGAACTCTGTTTTACGTAAATCATCTTAGGCAAAGTCTTACCCTTCCTGCAGAGTCATTTTGATTCTGTGTGTTGGCTTGCACCAACATTTTCATAGTCTCATTCTCAGAACGGTCCAATCAGCATGTTTGCCTGTAGTTGTCAGGAATAAGGGGGCACTTGAACAGCTTTTGATCCGTTTTCATCTGGTTGCTTGGGTTCCCTGAGCTGAAGGTCCTGTCAGGGCTTTGATCTTCAGACTGGTGGCTCCTTTTGTCTGGAATAACCTTTAGTACCCTACCTGTTGACCTTGACCTCTGCCCAGGCTTCCTCATGGTGGAGCCAGCCCAGGCACCAGGAGGCCCTCTCTGACGCTCTTCTCTTCCCTCCCTCAGGGGCTCACCACTGCCCCTCTGCCTCCATGAGGGCTTCTCGCCCCAGCATCCTAGACCTGCCTTCCTGACTCCCATCGCGATCGCAGTGGCTCCTGTGGCTTAGTGTCAAGACCAGTGCCTGGCCGCATGCTACTTCACCCGTTTGGCAGGGAAATTCCCATGCTCATACCCCTGGGTGTGACTCAGCCCGTAGTCAGTGCTGTCTGCCTTCCAGACTCGCTGCACCCTTGCAGTCAGGTCTCATGCTGCTGGGATCTCAGCCCCTTCTGAGTTTCAGGGGAGGTGTGCTTGTTCCCACCACCTGGCTTAGGTTTCATAGCTGGTTTCCTCTGAATATTTATACAAGTATACTTCGCTGGAGGAGCCCGGTGAGGCTGGGGGTTAAGCGTTGGCTGTTCCCTGTAAGGTCAGCTTACACTGGCCCCTCTGTGCCGAGGAAGGTGGGGCTATCTGCTTTGACCAAGGGGACGACAGACAGCCTCTAAGTCCCACAGTGTGGCCGTGCTCCTCTGCTAAGACGCTGGCTGTGAGTCAGTCAACCCCATGGCCGTGGGTGGTGCACACGTTTGAAAGAGTACTTAATTGAGGGGTTTGGGTTGTGTTGTTCCCCCCTCCCCCCCCCCGAAGTTGCTGGCAAAAATATTCCCAGTTTCTCCCAAATTTTGTTTCTGTGCATTTTTTTTTTCTTGGCACAGATTTGTTCTTTAGTCTTTGTGAGTGTGAGAAACTGGAACAATAGGTTGAAGCAGGGTGGGGGTGGGGGTGGGGAGTTGTTCTCCTTTGCGAGGTCTGGAGAGCGGCTTCCAGAGGTGGTGGGAGGAAAGGGCTCATCATCACAGCTGCTCTGATGCCTTTTCTCTCCAACTCTGCGGCAGGCGGGGGGGTGGCGCGGGGCGGTTCTTCTTGTTTCTAAAAGCATTGCCAGAACCCTAGGTCCAGAGTCTTCAGGGGTGCTCCGACCTCTGATTAGCATTGTAGCTAGGACTAGCTGGCCTGCCTTGTGGAGTCTGAATAAACAAGTGGTCCCACTGCGCTGGTAACCTGGAACACCTGCATCTAAAGGTAACACAGGCAGATTGGACCCACGGCTGAAAACCTGGTTTTGGGAAGGAAATTTGATCATCAGTGCAGAAACACCTCTTTTATACTTTGCCCAGAGAAGCCAGCTCCGAGCCTGTTCTAATGACACACGGAGCAGGTCACGCGAGCACTCCCTGTTGATGTCCTGCGTGTGGGATAATGAAAGAATGTACGCCCCTCCCGCCCCTCCCGGGCGCTGGCTGGTAGCCCTGGATTCCAAGAGGAGGTCCAGGGCTCAGCCCTCAGGCTCCTTAGGAACCGGAGTGGCCCCGTTTTGCATCACAGCAGAGGTGAGCCTGCTGGTGGAGCTTTTTTCCCAGTAATGGCAGTTACAGGTGCACTCAAGTCAATCCGCTCTTGGGTGCCACCTCTTTCAAGCCCAGCATGGCCCACAGGTATGCCAGTCTGCTGGCATCAGAAACGCAGTCGCTGAGCAGGGCAGCCCAAACTGGCCCACAGACCTTGTCTGAGAGGCTCATATACTGGATTCAGGAGTAGCAAAGAAATGAGCCCGAGTTTTTCTTCCATTTCCGATTGATCAGTTTTCTAAGTAAGAGCAGAAACATAGCGACCTTGGGCCTTGAATCTCTGCATTTCTGTCGTTTGACCTTGTGATGTACAGAAACCTTCACCATTTCTAGAACTTTAAGTTGCCACTCCCCGGTCTTGCTTGAAATAATCTATTAAAGAATCTAAATAGGGCCTGAGCCCCGGTGGCATAGTGGTTGACTGCAGGACTGCAGCCCATGGGCTTGGCAGTTCAAATCCACCAGCAGCTCTCCAGGAGCAAGGCTGGGTAGCTCCCATGACCACCAGAGGGCAGTGATGCCTCCCTCCCCCCACCAAAAAAAAAAGAATCTAAATAGTTTAGATGTTGTCCTTTCTCAAATTCTTGGTAACTAATGCCTATAAGTTGATGTAAAATGAAGAAGATCGTAGCCATCAATTTCTACAAATTCATGTTCCACATAGTATGTCTATAGCAGTCAGCAAGCTTTATTCCGTGTCAGTGTCTTGTTTCAAACTTCTCGGGACTTAGGGCTGAGCTGTGTCTGTGTATCTCTGGGGCACTTGCCTGAGTCATGTCTGCAGACTGACTGCAGATTCTGAGGGTTTAGAGAAATCAACCACTTGATGTGTAGTTGACGGTGTGCTGCGACAATGAGTCGTTGGTTTGGACGGGGACACCAGGTTTGGCTGCATGAAGACTCGGAGGTGGCAGTGGGGCTTCAGGTGCGTGCTGCACGCCTGTCCTCGGAAGTGACTGGTAGCACTTGGTGGACGCGAGCCGTGGTGGAGTGTTGTGTGGGGCAAAGTGGCCAGCTCTGGTGAGCTCCTCCAGCGTTGGCAGCTACCTTGCCCTCTTCCACCTCTCAGTGAGGAAGGGAGCCTTTGCAGATGCGCTAGCATGGGCCTTGCAGGGTGAGTGCCTCATGTGGAATTGGCCAGCTGAGAAGTGAGAGGACGGACATGGGGGCCAGGCTGCTGTGTAGCAGGTTCAGTGTTGAAGCAGGGTGCAGAGGTGAGGTATGTGGGCATTTGCCTTGCTGAACTCGACGGGGCCATTTTGTACTAGATTCTGGAACAGTGTGTCCACCAAGGCCAGGCTTTGGAAAGAGCGTCTAGATTCGGAGTCAGTCACATGGTAGAGGTAGAACACCGCAGGCTGGAACTGCCTTCAGGTAGGATGGAGGGAGGCTGAGCAGCTTAACAGCTGTGTCCCTTTCTTTCCTCGTTGGAAAGATGATGTCTATGAAGATGAAGTCGGATGTACTATGCACACCCTTGTAAGCTGGAGGTTCACAGTCAATGCTGGTATGAGCCAGGGTGCACTTGGCGTAGTGGTTACGTGTTGGGTTGCTAACAGCAAGGTACACGGTTCGAAACCACCAGCTGCTGCTCGGGAGAAAGATAAGGCTTTTTACTCCCGTGACAGTCTTGGAAACCCACAGGGGCAGTGAACTGTTGTTGTTGTTGTTGTTGTTGTGGATGCAGTTTTGTTGTAGGCAAGCTGAGGGCGTCTGTCAGTGGGTCAGGAGTCAGAATCCTGAGCGTGTGAAAAGGAAAGCAGTCACAGGCTGGTGGTGGAGCACGAGGACCCACTGAGGCAAAGGGTCCCAAGGCTGAGGGAGAGCTGGTGCCTTTCACAGAGATGGGTAAGTTAAAGCACGGCTGGAGACTGAATACCAAGCCGTAAACAGAGATTTGGCTCCAAATATCGTGACTAAAGAGAACATCTGCCCAATGCTAAGTACAAAGTAAGAAATAAAAGTTCGTCTCTAGCCCTTCAGAGTTCCCTGCTCTCTCTGCATGTTCCATGGTGCCCCCGAGGCTCTTAAAGTACGGAGTATGGCATGAGATGATGACCCTTTGTGGCGTACTAGTTTCCATTGCCATAGATTTCCTGAATTGGTTACAGTAGAGCTTCATTTTTAATTTTATTTGTGGCTCTTGTAGAAAGAACAGTGTGGGCCCTATAAATGATAGATGTGTGCGAAAATTCCCACATCTGAATTAAAAGGTCCTGGAGTTCTGGAACCCGATATTCATTTGCTCTTCGTCATCAGCCCTTTTATGCTACTGTGCTTATTATGGTTGGCCCAAGAGCCACTTCTTGGTGGGGTTAAAAATGTTTTCAGGTTAGACAGAGCTGTTCCATAGAAACCGAGGGCGGAGCTAACAGGCGCTCCGCCACAAAGCCAGTGGGAAGGAACCAGTTGTCAGCAGGAAGGCCTGGGTCCTTTTATCCAAGCCCTGTGTCCCTGTAAGATGTCTGTGCTTTGTAGCGCGCTCAGAATGTGCCCCTTCACTTGTGCTGACGGGTGTCATATCACATGCTATTTTTAACATGGAATCTCTGGCTTATTGGTGGTCCATTTAGCTATTAATATGAGACTAGTTTGCTGAATCTTCTGCAGAAGTTCTTGAAACTATTTTTGAGTTTGTACCCTTTATGTATCAAAAGGAGTTAACTCCTTTCCAAACACACAGAGTCCATATTAGTTGGATTTTTATGTACACAGCAATGATAAATCTGAAAGAGAAAGGAGGTAGATAATTCTGTTTATATTAGCAATCTAAGGGAGTAAAATACCTTAGGTGTATATCTAACCAGGGATGAGAGAGATTTACACGCTGAAAGTGGTAAATTATTGTTGAAAAGATGAAAGAAGACCTGAGTCTGTTGGAACATGTTCTGTGTTCATGGATTGGGACACTCGTTATTGTTAAGATACTAGCACTACCCAAAGCAACTGACTCAGCACAATTCCAATACAAATTCCAGCAGCCGTCCCAGAATCGGACAGAGGAGCCGTTCCTCGGCTCCACGTGGCTTGGCAGGAGGCCATGCTGAAGAAGAACAGCAAAGGAGAAAGACCCCCCACTTCCTGATTTCAACCATGTCATATGGCTACAGGTAACTAACATGGAGCGGTCAGTTAGCATGGAGAGTTCAGAAAGAAGCCTGCACGCCCGTTTTTGACAAGTGTCCAGTCTGTTTGCGGACCGAAGAGTCTCATCAGTAGAGACCTTTGGGTGGGATTTCCAGGCAGAGAGACGGAACAGGGTCGTGCCTCGCACTGTGCACACAGGCACCCACAGGGGATTAAGGAACTAAACGTGCAAGTGAAAGCCATGACTTTGCTAGAAGAACAAGCAGGAGTGATGCCTTGGGGCCCAGCTTTCCATCATGGATTATGTAACAAAAGCACCAACAGGAAGAGGTAAAGTAAATAAACGGAACTCCTCACAAACAATTTTGTTCATCAAAAAGGGTGAAAAAGCAAGCCAGTGACTGGAAGACATGGCCAACAGATTTTTAAAACACAGACAACTCACTAACAAAATCCACAGCCCAGTTGTAAAATGCAAAAGACTTGAACAGATATGTCATCAAAGAGAACATTTCAGTGGCCACCAAGCACACAGATGTTCTGAGTCCTTCATTGACTTCTGAGAGATGAGAACCAGTGAGAGTCCATTTCACTTCCACTTGACTGGCCCCAATTTGAAAAAGTAAAGAGCGAGTTAGTGAGGACGTAGGGAAACCAGGCCCCTCATCCATTGCTGATGGGACCGCAGAATGGCCCAGCCTCTAGGAAGCAGTGCAGGGGCGCAGCAGGAAGCACCCGACCAATAGAGCGCCATGAAGTCTCTACCACAACAGCTGAGAGACTGCGCACCCATGCGCAGCCACTGCCCTGTTCAGGAGAGCCCAGGGGCCCGTCAGCAGATGAATGGGTAAACACAAGGTGATGCCTAGGTGCAGTGTGGTCTTGGCACGTGCTGTAGGATGGATGGAGGTTGGAGACAAGAAAATTTTGAATGACTTCACTTAAACGTAACACAACAAGAAGAGGCAAGTGTGTCCAGAGGAGAGCTTCTTGGTGGTCCCAGAGCTGGGAGGGAGGAGGAAGGGAAGGGAGCGAGCGGAGCGAGAGCTAGTGGAGGGAGTGCTGCGTTTGGGAGTAAAGTGATGGGAAAGGTACTTTGATTAAGGTACACACCCACCCCTCACCGAGCCTGTCCCTCCGACAATCTGGATTTACATCTGACTTAAACCCCTCCCAGGTGGGCAAGGAACGGAAAAGTGAGTGAAGGGTGATGGAGGATGATGTAAAATATGGAAATAATAATCTGTAGTCCATCAAGGTTCGGGAGGGAGGGGGAAGAAATGGGGAGTTGATATCAGGGACTCAAGTGGGAAGAGAATGCTTTGAAAATGATGGTGGCACATGTGCAAATGTGCGTGACACACTGGATGTATGTATGGATAGTGATGAGAAAGACGTAAGAGCCCTCAATAAAAATATTTCTTTTTAAATCTGACTATTTTGCACAGTAACCTGGGCTTCCTCCCCACATCCAACCCCAGACTTGCACCAGCCCTCTCTCTACTCTCCAGAAGGGTCCCTGCTGCTCCTGGCCCTTTCACCAGAGCCACCTCTGCAGAAGAGGCAGCCAAGCCAGGTTTCAATGAGCTTTCCCAGAAGAGCCCACTCTGCTACTCTGGGGACCCTGGAGGAATGCAGTGAGACGAGCTGGGCTGGGGTGGGGGTGGCATTTGGAGCCGCCAGCTGCCCAGAAGCCAGCTCTTCTTTCCTCTGAGGGAGTCGCATGGGGGCGCCTGCTCCTCTCCAGGGTCTTGGCCTTGGAGTCCAGGACTGCCAGGACCAGGGATTTCCTCCAGGACACTGAGTGGCAGCTTGTGCAGCAATGCCCTTTGACCTTTTATGCTCTCTTTATCCCCTTCTATCATTTTATTGGGGCTCGTAAGCTCTTATATATTATGCACCCATTGGGTCAAGCACATTTGCACATAAGTTGCCATCATCATTTTCTACTTGAGCCCTTTGGTGTCAGGCCCCCCTCCCCATGAACTCTTGATAATTTATACTTTTTTTCATGCCCTTTGACCTTCTCAATCCTTAGCCCCAACAGTTGCCTGAGCCCTCCAACTGCAAACTCTGCCTCTAGTCCAACTGCCAGCTCTCGGGTCTATCTATCCAAGTACCAGCTTCCATAGCAGGGTCTCAGGTTCCAGAGCAGAGTGGTCGAGTGAACCCAGTAATTCCCAGAGTCCAGACTCAGGAACTGGCTCTGTGTCTTCCTCTTCTTCACACAACATTGATTTCGTGTAAGGACTTAGTATTTGGAACAAACCCATATTGGTAAGTGAGAAATGGGTGCATTCACAACCACAAGCCTCACGAACAAAAGAGTGACTGCAGAAACTGCCTGTTGACAACGAGCAAGTTCATTAGGATCCTGGCTTCATGGGACCTCCAGCTAAGTGACCTAACCATAAGTGCTTCTGTCCTATGCCTCACTTCCTTGAGTGGTGCCTGCCTTGGGCACAGCAGCAGGTCTGGAGTCACCTGGATGGCAGAGGAGGGAGGAGGATGTTTTTTCCACAAACAACTGCCCTCACGGCAAAGACCGGGAAACCTGAGTAGTGCCCGTTCATCAAAGATTCTGTACAAGAATAGTGATCAAAAGAAGGAGAGTTTAAAAAAAAAAAAAAGTAGAGACCCCCTCATTCCCAATTTTCGTGGGCTCTAGACTTTCTGTAGCTATGAAAGTTGCAAGAGCCCCTGAAATTCTTGCCCTGAGAAAATCTTAATGTTAGACCTTAAATTCTAGGCCACAAATATTCTCCTGAGTCTGTTGAAAACCAAACAGTAGTCTAGTTTAACTAGCAAAGAGTATTATAGTCATTTAAGAAGTATGTATATGGGACTGAGCCCCGGTGTCGTAAGTGGCTGAGTGCGGGACTGCGGCCCACTGGGCTGGCGGTTCAGATCCAGCGGCAGCTCTCAGGAGCAGCACTGGGTAGCACCCACGACCACCAGAGGGCAGTGATGCCCATCCCCACCCCCCCTCAAAAAAAAGAGGTATGTATATGGGATCAAAGTGGTGACAGCAGCTCAACGGTTTCTATATGAACTGTAGGTCCCAGTGAGCTCCTGAGAATGAGACAAACAGCTCGGGAAAGGAGCCTAAGAATGGGTGCCCACGAAGAACATAGAGTCATTTGAATTGAAACTATTACGTTGCAGTATTCTGCTTATTTGGGGAGGGGGGGGCAATCACTGCCCTCTGGTGGGAGTGGGAGGCCCAGCCTTGCTCCTGGAGAGCTGCTGCTGGGTTTGAACCGCCAGCCCAGTGGGCCACAGTCCCACACTCAACCACTATGCCACCGGGGCTCAGCCCTAACAAATTATTACTTTTTTCCCCCCAAATTATTACTTTTAATCCATCTTGAGAACCTCTAGAAATAAAAACCCAAACCTCTGCTTTATTTTATAATGAATGCACTTTTTAAAAGTACTAGGCACAGTGAAGTTTGACATGGTAATTTTGTATTTAATTGGGTAGAAACAACTAATACAGAAATTAAAAACCCAAAACCAAACCCCCTACCAGAGAGTCGATTCTGATTCCTTGTGAGCCTCAAGCATACCGAAGACGGAATTTCTGGGACTGTGCCTCTTTCTTTACAGAAGCAGACAGCCTCCGCTTGTGTCCAGAAGAGGGGCTGGTGGTTCAAACTGCTGACCTCACAGTTAGTACGCCAACACTAAACCCCACCGGGCCTCCAGGGCCTCCTCAGTACAGAAACAGCTGTGCGTAATGGACAAAGTGCCCCTCACAGAGGTGGGTCAGCAGCTGGCATGGCTGTAGGCGTTCAGTGGCTGCTGCTGCTGCTGCTGTTAAAAGTGTTGTTGTGAAACGGGTTTCTTTTCCTCACGATGGCCGTGTGCCTTCCGGCTGGGCATGAACTAGCAGATACCCCATTCACATCCAGGGAAGAACAAAAGAAGGATACCTCTCACCTCCAGCGAAGCCCTGAGACTTACGAGTCAAACACATTCAGGCCTGTCCTTCAGGTCAGGAGAATAACATGGCTTGATGTCCAGTCGCAGGAACCAAGGACCATAGACCAGAGGAGATGAACTTGCCCTGGAGATTTGGGCTGAAGGTCAGTCCAGCAAGACCACGTGGCTGCTCCCTAATGGAGAAGACGGGGAGGTCAGTTTGGAGCAGAACACCGCAAGGGCTATCCCCTTCATGTGGCTACAAGTCCATTTGCAATGACTGCTCGGTATTTTCTTCTTCTTTTTTTGGGGTGGGGTGGGGCGGGTGGCATCACTGTCCTCTGGTGGGAGTGGGAGGCCCAGTCTTGCTGCTGCTGCTGCTGGGTTTGAACCGCCAAGCCAAGGACCACAGTCCCACACTTAACCACTACGCCACAGGGGCTCAGCCCTCAGTATTTTGTTATATGATTGGCAATAACTTATTTTGCCTTTCTCCTCTTGTGTATTTAGGATGTTCTTTACACACACACACACACACACACACACACACACACTTTTTTCCCATCCACTATTTAAAGTAATTCTTAGATGAACATCCTAATTATATATATATATATATATTTTTTTTTTTTTTAATCATTTTTAAAATTTTTTCCCACTCATTTTATTGGGGGCTCATACATTGTTTTTCACAATATATAAATAAGCATACTCGTCAAGCACCCTCACATGTCCACTTCTATTATTGTTCTCCAATCGTCCACCTTTTCCCTTAAGCCCCTAGTATCGGCTTTTCCATTCCTTCCCCTCTTCCCCTGGTCTCTCCTCCCCTCCAACCCTCAATACTTTATACATTGTTATTGTTTTGTCATATCGTACACTG
>PVJH01030438.1:0-25936 GCA_004026705.1 Nesogale talazaci
GAAGGTGGGGGAGAGAGGAAGAGAGAACTACAAGGATCTACACATAACCTTCTATTGGGAGGACAGACATCAGAGGAGTGGGTGGGAGGAGACGTCAGGCAGTGTAAGATATGACAGAACACTAATAATGTATAAAGTATTGAGGGTTGGTGGGGGAGGGGGAGCAAGGACGGAAGGGAAAGAATGAGAAGCTGATGTCAAGGGCTCAAGTGGAAAAGCAGATATTTGGAGAATGATGACGGCAGCAGGCGTGTGAAGGTGCTTGGCACAATCTATGTATTTATGTATTGTGAAAAGCGATGTATGAGCCCCCAATAAAATGATTTTTTTAATTGCAAAACACCCTAAACTACCTGCTCTAATAGTCCCTGATCTCTGGTGGCATTTTTGACATTTTAATAATTATTTAAATAAATGTCAGTGGATTTATGAAACTGTTAAAAAAAAAAAGCCAAGAACTAAGGAATTTCCAACCTGAAAAAATCCAACACATTTGTTTACTCTTTTTAGCAATACATGGGATTTTCAAAGTTCCTCATCAACTCCATAATTCAAATGCATCAACTGGTTTCTATTTTCCTTATTCATTGTCCAGCTTTTGCATGCAAATGAGCCAACTGAAAATAGCAAAACTGCATTGGATTGGACCTGGCTCCTTTTGGTCCTTAAAACGTTATCTTGGCGGCTGAGCCCCGGTAGCGTAGTGGTTGAGTGCGGGACTGCAGCCAACTGACTTGGCAGTTCAAATCCAGCAGCAGCAAGGCTGGGCCTCCCATTCCTACCAGAGGGCAGTGATGCCTAAAAAAAAAAAAATGTTCTCTTGGCACTGGGCAAATCTGCTGCACAAGACCTCTTTAAAGTGTTAAAGAGCAAACCCAGACCGTGGTATTTTCGGTTACCTCATATGCACAAATTAGGTGAACAACAGATAAAGAACAGAATAGATGCCAGCAATCGCTTTCAGAAAAGAATAAGAGGACTTCGCGCTTGTTAAAGTTGAGGGGCCACAGTGGCTCCAACAATGGGCTGTGAGGATGGCACAGGACAAGGCAGTACTTTCTTTCAGTTATACATGGATTTTCTAATTTCTTTCCCCCCCCCCCACCTTTTGTGGGGGGAGCGGAATCACTGCACTCTGGTGGGAGTGGAAGGCCCAGTCTTGCTCCTGGAGAGCTGCTGCTGGGTTTGAACCACTAAGCCAGTGGGCTGGAGTCCTGCCCTCAACTACTATGCCACCAGGGCTCAGCCCTCCCCCCTTTTTTTTAATGCCCGTGTGTTTCCTCATGGTGGACTGCTTCTGGAGTGGCCTCGGTGAGTCTGTTCCTTGCAACTGAAACACTATCTAGCCCTCAGGGTCACAGACAGAGGACTGGGCATGCTCTGGACGTTGGCCCCCAACACCTCCTCCCTGAGGAGCATGTGCTGATGTGGGCTGGCCCCTGATTTTCTAATTTCTTGTTAGCTATTTCCATGACTATTTATTATGAATCCAAGAAAAATGAAATCCTTGGCTACCTAAATCTTCGTTCTCCTTTAACTGTCATAATGTGGTCTGTTGTGTTAATTATTTAGTACTGTTCGAACAAATACCACAAGTGGATAACTTTAAAAAACAAAACTCTATTTTCTCATCATCTCAGGGCTGGCCATCTAAAGTCAGAGAGCAGGTTCTAGGAGAAACTTTCCACTCTCTGTTGGCTCTAAGGGAAGGTCCTTGCCTCCTCAGCCTGTTTCCTATTTCCTTGGAAACTTCCATGTGGGTTGGAATCTATCTTCCCTGTCTTTGATTAATCTGCTCCCTTTATATTTTGTGAGAGATTGACTCAAGATACCTAGCAAAGGAAGGTCTCAAAGCTTTACTTCATTCAAGTCATTATGATGAACTCCACTTTGAGAAGGCGGCTCTCTCTCAGTCATATTTTGAGTGTCTGCTGACTCTTGAAGGCTCATCTTTGAACCTTCTAACTGACAATGTTCTGCTGCTATTCATGAGATGTTCCATAGCTGACAGTTTTCCATGACTATTCAGAAAATTTTCAGTGACGAATTCCTCAGAAGTGGACAGTTTATTTATTCTTCACTGTCTGCTCTAAGTCTGGAAGCTCTGCTAAAACCTATTCACTTTGGATGACTATGATGGTATTTGAAATACCAGTGACATAGCTTCCAACAGGGCAACAAATTGACAGACAAGTGGTAGAACGATGAATAAAGTCAGCATAAAGTATTGAGAATCAAGGATGTCACTGGAGGACTAAGGTGCTTCTGATCCAAACCATGGTACACTCCCTCAGTCATTTCATATGCATGTGAAAGTTGGACACTGAATAGGGAGACAGGATAAAAAAGCATTGCATTTGAACAGTGGTGCTGGCAAAGAGTATTGAAAGTTTCATGGGCTGCCAAAAAGAAAAAAATTAATTGTCTTAGAAGAAATACAGCCAGAATGCTCCTGAGACGCAATGATGGTTAAGTCTTTATTTCACCTGCTTTGGGCATGTTCTCAGGTGCGTAAGACCTTGGAAAAGGAGATCATGCTTGGTAAAAATAGAAGCAGTTAAAAGAAAATCTTTGGCTGAGCCCCGGTGGTGTAGTGGTTGTGCATGGGACTGCGGCCCACTGGGACGGAGGTTCAATTCCAACAGTGGGACTGGGCCTCCTACTCCCACCATCGGAGAGCAGTGATGCCCAAACAAAAAAAGAAAAAAAAGAAAATCTTTGACAAGCTGTATTGACAGAGTGGTCTGAGAGCCCAGGTGGCCTAGTATGTTATGAGTCAGGCTGCTAAAGCCAATGTCAGCGGCTTAAAACCACCAGCTTTCAAAGGGAAAAAGATAAAGTTTCTTCTAGTCCCATAAAGATTTACATTTCTATCCTGTCCTATAGGGTCATTATGTGTTGGAATCAACTCAAAAGCAGTAAGAACAGTAACATCATATATCAACTCAAAATGACCCTATAAAGGTTTTCCGAAACTATAAATCTTTATGGGAACTTACAGTTATGGATAGCATCAATTTTCTCCTAAGGAGTGACTGGTAGATTTGAACCTCTGACCTTACAGTTAGCAATCCAATGCTAACCCAACAGCACCCTATGATCTAGCAATGCCACAGTTAGGAATATATCAATGGAACTTAAAAGCAGACATAAGAGCAGCCATGTCCACACCATTGTTCGCTTGGTTATTATTCACAATAACCAAAAGATAAGGAAAAAACACAAACTCCTATTATCAACAGGTAAGTGGATAAGCAAAATATGGTACAATTTGTAATTGGAAAAATAAAATAAGGGTTCCTGGGGGATTAAGAGGGGGAGGGAAGTGATAAAGCAGAACTGACACCAAGGAGTTCAAGAAGAAAGAAGATGTTTTGAAACTGGTTGTGGTTGCAATTGCATAATATTGCTTGATGTGATGAACTATGAAATGTTATGCTATCTATAATAGCTACCAATAAAATGATAAGCAGCAACAAAAAATACAGGACAAGGGAAAGCTACTAATCCATGGTGGGGGGAATGAAGTCTCCAGATATGTATCAACATGAAGACATCAAGAGAACATGAAACTTGAAGTTTTTAAGCTGACAGACATCAACCAACCTCAAAAGGACAAATTTTGAATGAGTATATTAGATAAAAAGACCGGAACAAACAAGTGTATAGAGGCCAAAGTTTTATTTGTGGTTACCACGAACAACAGAGAGAGGATTTATTACTAATAAAGTATTGAATTTCAGTCACCATTGTTGTTTATAGTGGTGAGAAAGTAACATTAAATTGGAAACTTGTACTGCTAATTAATTGGTGTTAATAAGCTCTCCTACCTATAGAAAGTTGAATAGGCAAATGCTGTGAAATAGATACATTACTACAACAATAGGAAAAAAGAGTAACTACTGAGGCTGTTTATATATATCCAAACACTCCATGGGACTTGGTTTAGATATTTTGAGTATGGAGACTTAAGGTCTAGGTATCAGGAGTCAACACAATTAAGTAACCTAATGTTTGGTATTTAAGATTTCTATTCTACTTCTAAAAGAAATTCTGAGGTTAAAAAGCTGAACAGAAAATTTCCATGGGGAGATCAAGAGATCAAAGTAAAATACATAATGTAATGTGCATGGCCCTAAAGTTGGAAAACAAAACAGGAGGCATACATTCTGCAGATCTTAAACTGAAACAACTCAAAATATTAAAACCTCACCTTGCTTGAATTAAAAGATTGTATGTGTATAAAAACATTGGTGATGCAGAAAGCATCAAAAGGTGGAAAGAAAATAAAGATGGAAAGAATACATAGAGTCACTGTACAACAAAGAACAAGTCAGCATTCCATTAGTTAGGAGATCGCATATACGCAAAAATCCATGGTACTGAAGGAAGAAGTCTAAGCTGCACGAAAGCATCACCAAAAACTTGCTCCAGGAATACCAGTTGAAATGTCTCAACAAGCCTATGAAATACTAGATACACTTACTTGCCTATGCCAGAAAATTTGGAAGATAGCTGCTCAGCCAACTGACCAGAAGAGACTCAGATTTGTACCCATTCAAAAAAGAGGTGACCCGGGCTGAGCCCCGGTGGCGTAGTGGTTGTGTGTGGGACTGCGGCCCACTGGGACGGAGGTTCAATTCCAGCAGTGGGGCTGGGCCTCCTACTCCCACCACCAGAGAGCAGTGATGCCCCCCCACCCCAAAAAAGAGGTGACCCAACAAAATATGTGAATTATAGAACAATAGCATTAATATCATATGCTAAGGAACACCTAACAACAGTTGTAGCAGTACATTGACAGGGAGCTTCCAGAGGTTCAGGCTGGATTCAGAAGACAATGTGGAACAAAAGATAACATTGCTGGGCTGAGCCCTGGTGGCGTAGTGGTTGTGTGCAGGACTGCGGCCCACTGGGTTGGCAGTTCAAATTGAGCAGCAGTTCTCCAGGAGCAAAGCTGAGCCTCCTACTCCCACCAGAGGGCAGTGATGAAAAATTTAAAAAAAATCTTTGCTGATGTCAGATGGATCTTGGCCAAAAGAAGAGAATACCAGAAAGATGCTTACTTGTGTTTTTTGAATGTGTTAAGCATCTGACTGTGTGGATCATAACAAACTATGACTAACCTCGAGGACGATGGGAATTTCAGAAAACTTCACTGTGCTGGGAAACTAGCACAGGGACCAAGAGGCAGATGTGCAAACAGAACAAGGAAATACTCCATGGTTTAAAATCTGGAAAGACGTGTTAGAGTTGTATCCTTTCATCATGCTTATTCATTTTGTATGTGGAGCACAGCATCAGAGAAGTGAAATTATACGAAGAAGAGTGTAGCATCAGGATTGGGAGACGGTTTATTAACAATCTGCACTGTGCAAATACGTGCTGAAAGTGAGGATGACTTGAAGCACCTGCTGATAAAGCTCAGGAACTAAAGTCTTCAATATGAATTACAACTCAATAGGAAGAAGACCAAATGCCTCATAACTCGGTCAACAGGTGATATCATGATCAATGGGGAAAAGGTTGACGTTACCAAGGGTCTTTGCCTTGCCTGGATACCCAATCAATGCTCATAGAAGCAGCAACCAAGAGATCAGAAGACACATTAGGTAAATCTGCTACACAAATTCTGTTTAGAATATTGAAAAGCCAGGATGTTATTTTGAGGACTAAAGTGAGTCTTTAAAAGAAAAATAGGCTGAGCCCCGGTGGCGTAGTGGTTGTGCGTGGGACTGCGGCCCACTGGGATGGAGGTCCAATTCCCGCTCATGGGAGCAAGGCCTGGGCCTCCTACTCCCACCACCAGGGCAGTGATGCCTAAAAAAAATTTTTTTAATTTAAATTTAAAAAAAAGAAAAAAGAAAAGAAAAATAGAAAAATAAATAAAAATAGTTGGGGGGACAGAAAAAGATGGCATCCAGTTAGATTCAACCGCATGGAGTTCCTCCTGTCAGACCAGAATATTGGGAGGTAAGATCAAGGAGGCAGGGAGGTGGAGTCCTGAAATTAGAATCAGGGTTTTTCTTGAACCCCGCTTTTTCTTGTTTTCTTTATCCACTCACAAATCAAACTGGGAATGCACTAAATCGTGCTAGTTTCAATATGCTGAACAACTGGGCTCTGGCTGAACAGCTACCATTGCCCTAACTTGTCAGCAAGTAGTGATTTGCCAGGCTGATGCCCTAAAAGGGGCATAATCCCAGACAGGAGGAGACCCTCAGAAAACTAGTCACCGGACCCCATATTAGTTCTCCCTGCACTGTTAGGAGTCTTGAGCTGATAGCCTGGGGATGGAGTTGCCGGGTAGCCATAGACTGGAGGAATTGAAAAGACGTACGAAAATTTACCTGAGTCAGGTCTCAGTGTGGCAGACAATAAAGATAGTCATAGTCCAGGGGGTGAATTCAGTTCAAGTTGGCCAAGAAGCAAAAAAGCCTCTCTGATAAGCTGGACTTCCTGCTCTGGGGTTCAGCAAATCAGGGTACCCCATAAACCCAACATAAAGAAGAGAGAGAAAATATTTTCTTGATAAAACCTGGAAGATGGGGCCAGGCTCCCCTAAAACAACATGCAAACAGCAACCATCCCCAACAGCCTCAATGAAAAAGCAGGAGAGCTGAGCCCCAGTGGCGTAGTAGTTGTGCACGGGACTGCGGCCCACTGATTTGGAGGTTCAAATCCAGCAGCAAGTCTGGGCCTCCTACTCCCACCACCAGAGGGCAGTGATGTCCAAAAACAAGCAAAACAAAACAACAAAAAAAAGCAGGAGAAACAGAATACAATGAGAAAAGAAGTCGTGAACCTAACAATATGCATAGAAGGTACACATTGACCTGCTACAGAAAGAAATTTTCAGAATGCTGCTTGGAGTCATACAGGATATGAGGGAAGCAGTACAGAAAAAAGATGAAATGATAGAGGAGATGAAGGTAACACACCAAAAGTTAAGAGATCAAATAACAAAATCCAGTAGCAAATTAACAGACTTTGCCAATAGACTTGAGAAGGCAGAGAATCACACCAGTGACTTAGAGCAGTGGTCGGCAAACTGCAGTTCATGAGCCATATGCAGTACTTTCAGTGTAAACATGTGGCTCTGAAGTAACATTGAAAACATTTGAAGGTTATTATTTTAAGTCATGGTGATTTCATTTGTTTGAAAAAAACATATTTAAGGCTCTGCATGATTTTAAAGTTGTGAGGAGCAACAGGAGTGGCTCTTCAGCCTCAGGAGTTTGCCATCCCTGACCTAGAGGATGAACAAGTAGTTAGTTTGCCACCCATGACCTAGAGGATAAGCAAGCACATCTCAACAAATGGGAAAAGTAGTTAAATAAGACAATCAGAGAAGCTAAAGAAAACCTGGGAGCCATGTCTGATGCTATGAGAGAAACAATGTTAGAATAATTGGACTACCAGAACAGGCACAACAAAGAAGTCAATAGCAAAAATAGCAAGGGAATTCTTGGAGGAAAACGTCTCCAGCTTAATAAATGGAAATCAGGCAACCATTCAGGAGGCTGAAAGAACACCAACCAGGGGCTGAGCCCGGTGGCGTAATGGTTGTATGCGGGACTGCAGCCCACAAGGTTGGCGGTTCAAATCCAGCAGCAGCTCTCCAGGAGCAACACTGGGCTTCCTATTCCCACCAGAGGGCAGTGATGACCCCCCAAAAAAAACAACACCAACCAGACTAAATCCTAAGACGTCACTAGAAAACATGATAGCTTAATTATTCAACTATGAGGAAAAGGAGAAAATCATTAGTGCAACTAGGGAAAAACAAATAGTCACTTATAAAGGCACTCAAATAAGAATATGTTCAGGCCTATCAGCAGACATGATGAAGAAGAGGAAGGAACGGAGTAACATATTTAAAGAATTGAAGGAAAATAATGCAAACCCAAGAATATTACACCTGGCTAAAGTATCTATTAAGATAGAGAAGTAAGAGTCTTCCCAGACAAGGAAACACTCAAATAATACATTCAAAGAATACATAAAAAGAAACCCAACCCTACAAAAATCCTTGTTGACCCAGTATGGGCAGAAGATCAATATTCATCAAGGGCAAATAAGAGACCATCACATAGAACAACTCTGCCCAGAGGGAAACAAAAAGAAAACAGCTCCCGAGATAACATTGGCTCAATAGTGGAGAGAGGCAAGAATGAAACACACACACACACACACAACATAAACAGATAAGATAGGTAAGTAGGAAAGCACCTAATACAAAAAGTACAAGATGATATCACAGATTCGACAGATGGATGTAATAACAGTGAATATCAAAGGGCTGAACTCAGGCATTAAAAGGCAGATGCTGACAGACTGGCTCAGAAAATAACCCATCGATCTACTGCCTACAGGAGACACATCTGAAGCTTGCAGACACAAACAGGTTGAAAATTAAAGACAAGAAAAATTTACCAAGCAAATGACAATGCAAAAAAAGTAGGCTGAGCCCAGGTGGCATAGTGGTTGTGCGCGGGACTGCAGCCCACTGGGATGGAGGTTCAATTCCAGCAGTGGGGCTGGGCCTCCTACTCCCACCGCCGGAGAGCAGTGAGGCCCTAAAAAAAAAAGTAAGGGCAGCCATCTTAATCTCTGACAAAAGTGATCTCAAGATCCAAGCCATAACAAAAGAAAAGAAAGGACACTATATAATGCCCAAAGGAATAGTAGACCAAGAACCAGTGAGCATAATATATATATATGCACCAATGAGACTCATCCACTGCTGGTGGACCTATAGGTGTATACAGCCATTATGGAAAGCAATTTGGTGATATCTAAAACAGATGAAGATCGAGCTACCATACAACCCAGCAATCCCCCTACTGGGCATATACAGAAGAGGCAAGATACAAACCATGGCCAGACATCTGTTTTCCAATGTTCATCACAGCATAGTTCGCAGTTGCAAGGAGTTGGAAACCCAAATTTCCATCAACAGATGAGTGAATCAAAACACTGGTACACACATACAACGGAGTACTATGTGTCCCTAAAAAGCAGCGATGAACACCCGAAGCACTTTGCCATGTGGGAAGAACGGGAGGGAACCATGCTAAGTGAAGTAAGCCAAGCAGAAAAGGACAAGTACAACATGAGTCCACTGAGGTAAGCTTTTAAAAAAAATGGGGCATAGAGGAAAAACTACTATATACATACATCTCAGGCTGAGATCCAGCAACAATGGCAGGGGCCAAACCCAATCCAGGAGTACATACAGCAGTCAAATAAATTAGAGGGGGGAAGAAAGAGAAGGGAAAAAAACATGTAGAGGGTATGCAGGGCACTGACCCACCCAAGGGGAGGATACTGTTTCTATCTCCAAAGGAGAGGGAGAGAGACCAGGCTTCAACCCAATGCACCAAGACGTGAATACAACATACCAGGATGCAGCAGGGAACCAATAGAGAAGTGTGTGGGGCTAGCTCCAATCCTAACTATGTGGCATCATTCACCCTACCCCCCTGAGAAGACTGCACTTCAGTGGAGCGCACTGGAGCTACTTCATCAACACCGGAGAAAGGCACAGGGATGGAGAGTGCATCCCAAGGACAATGTTCCTATTCAGAGTACAACACATGGGGAGGACCACAGGGCTGGCCCCAACACAAGACACAGCATCCCTCACTGAACCACGGCACCACTGGGGACAGCACTGGAGACACAGGGTGGGAATAGCACACAGTCTGGCCCCATCAGGCTGGGTGAGGCACTGAGAGTATGCAGCAGAACAGCAGAGGGGAAAGGCTGATGAAACCTCCAGGGAATATGGGACTAGACTTTGGAGGCATAGTGTGGCACACCTTCAGACTCGACGGGAAAACACGCCTATAGGCCAACAAACAGACCCTGAAGTATTTATAGACTTTTTCATTTTTGTCAGTGGCTTTCTTTTTTGTTATTTTTTTTGCTTTGTTATTGTTCTGTTGGCTCTGACTTCCTTTGTTGTTTTATGTGGCTTTGTCTGATTTTTGTACTTATTAATGTATCTGCATGCCTGTTTAGCTAAGATTGAAGAGATAAAGAATCCAGAGATGAAAAGAATGAGACCAATAGTTCTGGGCAGTTACAGGAGAAAGGGAGATGGGAGAAAGGAAGGGGAGTACCCACCCAAGGACAGGGGAACAACTAGTGAACTAAAATCAATGGAAGGAAGGTCATTGGATGCCAAGTGGGGCTTCATAAAGGGCAATGTAGTAGCAAGGAATTACTAAACTTGAACGAAGGCCAAACATGATGGTGGGACAAGAGGAAAGGAAAAAGAAAATAGAGGTAAAAAACAGGAGGCAAAGGACATTTATAGAGACCTAAATACAAGCCTGTACATATGTAAATATATATAAAATGAGAGGTGATTAGAACTCTGTACTAATATCTATCTATATATAATAAATATATATAATATATCTAATATCTATAAAGTTGCAGATGGACATTGGGGCTCGACTTAAGTACTCTCTCAACACAAGAACATTTTGTTCTACCAATCTTGCATTCTGTGATGCTCGCCTTCCTGAGAAGATGACCCATGACAAAATGGGTACATAAGCAAATGTGGTGAAGAAAGCTGATGGTGCCTGGCTATCAAAAGAGATAGCATCTCAGGTCTTAAAGACTTGAAGATAAACAAGAAGCCATCTAGCTCAGAAGCAACAAAGTCCACATGGAAGAAGCCCACCAGGCTATGTGATCATGAGGTGTTGATGGGATCAGGTATGAGGCATCTAAGACCCAGACTAAAACTATACCCAAGGTGAGGGGGGCTAGGGAGCACATGAAATGTAAATCCAATGCCCATCTGTAGACAATTGGTCATCCCTTCACAGAGGGGTCACAGGGTAGAGATGAGCCATTCAGGGGCTCAGTATGGCACTGATGAAACACATGACTTTCCTCTAGCTTATTAGTGCTTCCTCCATCTCATTATCATGACCTCCACTCTACCTTACAACTCAGATTAGACCAGAGCATATATACTGCCAAAGATAAGAGCCTGCAATACAGGGAATCCAAGATAGATAAACCCCTCAGGGCCAACAAGGAGAGTAGAGATACCAGAAGCATTAGGGGCAGGTGGGGCAAGAAAGGGGGAATCAATCACAAGGATCAAGCTAGAACCCCCTCCCAGGGTGACAAATAATAGAAAAGTGGATGAGGGGGTGATGAAGGAGGATACAAAATATGGAAAAGTAATCTATAACTTATCATGGGTGGGTAGGGGAAGGAGGGGGACATGGGGGCCGATATCAGGGGCTCAAGTGAGAAAAATGCTTTGAAAATGATGGATGGTGGATGGCAGAGTATGTGCAAATGTGCTTGAAACACTGGAGGAATGTATGGATTGTGTTAAGAGCTATAAGATGTCCTGTGTTAGTCTGGGTACATTAGAGAAACCAAGCCACAGAAACTCATATGTATGAGACAGTTTTATATAAAGGGTAAGTGCACATCAAGAAAACATCCCAACCCAGTGCTGCCCAAGCCCACAAGTCCAACAGTAGCCCATATGTCTGACACCAATCCACAAAGTCCTCTTCCACCTCACAAAATACAAGCAATGATGCTGACTGCAGGAAGAAAACCGAATCAGTAACCATGTAAGTATCTCAGCACTGGCCGGGGTCTCCATGTGGCTGCTCCAGCACCCAGGGCTGCATTGGGTTAAGTCCATGTGGCTTCTCCTCAGGGATGTCTGGCAGGAAGTGAGCCTTGACAGCTGAAGCAGGGACCTGGCTAACACAGCTGCATCCTGGTCTGACCATCAGAAAGCAAGAGACCCAATAACTAGAAAGGCCAGGCTCACAGAGCCGTTTATCTCTCTGGCCGTCAATTAATCTCACATGTGTTCATTGGCCCGGTTGGCACAATCAACTTTCACTATCTCAAACCCTAATAAAAGTATTTAAAGATAAAATAAATAAATAAAAATAGCGCTACTTTTCCATTGCCTCATAGACAAGTGAAAGTTGGACATTGAATAAGAAAGACTGAAGAATAATCAATGCATTAGAATTGTGGTGCTGAAGAAGAACAATGGAAGTGCCATGGCGTGCTAAAAGGACAAGAAAAATCTGTTTCAGAAGAAGTTCCATATATGACCCCAGAGAACTCCTTGGAGGCATCTTACAGACTTAGAACATGTTGGGGTTAGTCACTGGAAAAGGACATCGTGTTTGGTAAAGTGGAGGGACTTAAAAAAGAGACAGACCCTGAACCAGATGAACTGACACAGCGGGTGCAACAATGAGCTCATGCATAGGATGCTCCAGGACTAGGCAGTGCTTTGTTCTGTTGTGTATGAGGTTGCCATGGGTCAGAAATTATTCGATGGCATCTGACAGCAACAGCATTCTGCCTCTTGGTTTTTTGTGTAGTGCTTACGGTTTTAAAAGCTTTCAAGTAGGCAGAGCCCCGGTGGCATAGTGGTTGTGTGTGGGACTGTGACCCACTGGGATAGAGGTTCAATTCCAGCAGCAGCTACACAGGAGCAAAGGCTGGTCCTCCTACTGCCACCACCAGAGGGCAGTGATGTCCGAAAAACAAAAACAAAGCTTTCAAATAGCTTTCTGATGTACAGCAATTGTTCTCCATTCACCTGGAACAAGAGGAAAAAAAGAGCATCAAGAAAAGAAAAAGGGGGCTGAGCCCCGGTGGCGTAGTGGTTGTGCACGGGACCGCAGCCCACTGGGATGGAGGTTCAATTCCAGCAGTGGGGCTGGGCCGCCTACTCCCACCACCGGAGAGCAGCGATGCCCCCCCCCACCACCAAAAAAAAAAGGAAAGGAAAAGGAAATTAATAGTGTGCCTAATTGCTCCATCATACACCATTCCATTTGCCATGAGACCAGAACTGGATGGTGCTTGACATATCACTGCACATTTGAATCAACAATTCTATATAGAAGGATCCTGACTAAAAGGGTGATGTTGCAGATAGGAGTTTCAAATTCTCATGAAAATCAGGCTTTTTGTTACACGTAAGACAAGATGAACCTCCAAACTTCAAGCCGGGATAATCTTTTATTTATTCTACTTTATTAGCCTATAATTCACATCAGACAATTCAATTGCTTGATCGTGCCAAGAAGAATTGTACAGTCATTTCCATAATCACCTTCCGAACATTTTCTTTCTCCCACCACCCCCATGACTAAATCACCTTTAAAATGAGCTGGGTAACCACGTTCAGTTCTAGCACTCCTTCCCGCTCCCATCTTCACGGCCTACTCCCCAAGCCCCCTTATCCTCCTCTCCTCTTCCCTACTCACCCTACATCCCATGTCAATCCTTGTCACCTCTATGCACCCACTCCTGCTGTGCTTCATAAATTGTTAAACCTCACAGAAACAATGAAGAAGAAAAACGCAATGAGGTGGTAAGGACAAAACAATAGCAATATGAAAATAGAAATACCACAAGGAGCAGGAGAGAAAAGATGCCCACCAATATCCAAAAAGCCAGGATCAAGCGAGAGATCCTTGCACATAAAACAAATTCAGGTTAGGTCTAGAGCCCTGGTTCGCAACCTTCCTAATGCCACGACCCTTTAATACACTTCCTCATGTTGCGGTGACTCCCAACCATAAAATTATTTTCATTGCTACTTCATCACTGTAATCTTGCTACTGTCATGAATTGGGGGACCCCTGTGAAAGAGTCGCTTGATCCCCAAAGGGGCCATAACCCACAGTTGAGAACCACAGGTCTAAAGGGTAGTCAAATGTCCAAGCACCAAGTCTTATCCATCCTAATCAAGATTTCAATGACCGATGTTTAAGAGTCAAGGTGGTCCTAGACCAGGGGTCTGCAAACTCTTGACACCAAGGAGCCAATCCTGTCCCTCCTAACCACTTTAAAATCACTTGAGAGCTTCAAATACATTTTCCCAAACAAACGAAACCACCATGATGTGATGAAATCACCGAGATCGGAAATAATAGCCTTCAAATGTTTTCAAGGTGGCTGAGCCCCAGTGGCGTAGTGGTTGTGTGCGGGACTGCAGCCCACAGGGTTGGCAGTTCAAATCCAGCAGCAGCTCTCCAGGAGCAAGGCCACCTACTCCCAAAACAAAGCAAAAAAATGTTTTCAAGGTGACTTCAGAGCCGCATGTTCACACTGAAAGAGCCACATATGACTCGTGATCCAGTTTGCCAACCATTGCCCTAGACCTCTACCTGTGGCTGGGGCGTGGGGGACAGAATCATCCAGCAGCTTAATCTATCCGCCGAGACATTGTGCAGATGGGTTGGGGGCTTCCACTGTCCTCCACAGATTTCCACAAATTGGGTGTTCACAATTTAAGCTCTGATATTTTTCCCTTCTTCATATTTGAATTTTGTACTGATCATCTTTGGATCACACAAGTTGGTGTGCTTCTGCCATGTGGCCTTAGTTGGATCAGATTGCTGCTTGGTTGAATACAAGTTTTTAAGTCTTCAAACACTAGTCCAAGAATGGAATTTGAGATGTGACAAATGTATTAAGTCTAATAGAGAGTACATTGGAGGTTGTAAGGTTGCTTAAAAAAAAATACTTAGGGCTGAGCCCCGGTGGCATAAGTGGTTGAGTGCGGAACTGCAGCCTGCGGGCTTGGCGGTTCAAATCCAGCAGCGGCTGGGTAGCACCCACGACTACCAGAAGCAGTGATGCCCACAAAACAAACAAACAAACAAAAATACTTAGGTTTGAAAAAAATCCATTTTAGGGGGTAACCCATCATATATAGATGGCACGTATATGTAGATCACTACACACAGAGAGATATTTACTTCAAGAAAATGGCTCATACAATTGTAGGCCTGGCAAGTTCCAAATCCATGAGTCACGCAGCAGGGTTGAAGGGTTCTCCAGATTCACAGATTAATCTCCTGATACACATGGTTGCAAGAACTGTCAAATTCAATAATCTAGAGGTCAGGCAGCAGACTACTGGCTCCTAGAGCTGCAGGAACTGTCAAATTCAAAATAGTAGGTCAGAGACTGCATGAAGGCTTATCCAAGAACTAGAGATCATGTCATGAGATACAAGATTGACAGGCTTTGCATGAGATACAAGATTGCAAGCTTTGCAAGAACATGCATATTCATTGGATACAGGCCACACCCTCAAGAAAACATTCCTTCCAACTGATTGGCTGCGCACAGAAGATGACAAAATAAAAGATGATTACATAATATTTGCCAAAGCAAAAAATCAATTGCGGCCTACTAAAATTGACTTATCAGCCATCACAATTCACCACTTGTTAAGCCAACACCTGTACCACATAGTCTTAAACTACCGCATATATTCAAAAGGGTAAACCCACCCGAATATCCGCCGAACCACCTAATTTTACAGAAAAAAAAATGGCATTTAAAATGTGCTGAAAAACTCAGCTTATACTCTAGTACATAAGTATATAAAACACCACATGAAGCCATTATAAAATCATACTTATACCTAACATAATATTGCTGTTGTTGTGATTAGGTACCCTTGAATCATCGCAGACTCGTAGGGACAAAACAAAACGCTGCCCAGTCCTGTACTATCTTCAGCACTGCTGTTATAGTTGAGCCCATTGTTGTAGCCACAGGATCCATCCAACTTGTTCAGAGGCTTGCTCTTTATCTCTGACCTTCTCCTTTACCAAACATGATGTTCTTTTCCAGGGACAGGTCTCTCCAATTTACATCATTTTATTTTATAATAAGTAAGGGGATGTGGGCAGTGGCGGGATTCAAAAAAAATTTAACAACCAGTATGCTGCCCTGATGGCCATTCTTAATATTAAAAAAAATCTATATACCAAAAGATAGCTTATTATTTAATACTGTTAACTCTTAAATAAAAATAAAAGAGGTACACAAAACTAAATCCTGTGTTTAAAAATATTAAATACTTGCCAAAAAACAGCTACATAAGCTATTTCCAAATTAGAAAATAGTAAAGAAATAAATAATTCCAAATTATTACTTCTTGATTGGTGTCCTCACTTGCAATAGTTTTTTTTAATCATTTCCTTGGAGGCTCATTCAACTCTTATGATCAATACCTACATCAACTGTATGCAGTTCACTTTTGCACATTTGTTATCATCATTCTCAAAACATCCTCCTTCCACTTAGACCCCGGGTATCAGTTCCCCCTACTTCCCCTTCCTCTCCACTCCTCTTCCCCAATGAACCCTTATTATCATTATTTTGTCAAATTTTGTCACTTTCCAATTTGTCCCTTCAACCACTTCCCTGTTGTCCATACCCCAGGGATGAGGTTATATGTATATATCTGAAATTGGGTCCCTCTTTCTATTCCACCATCCCTTACGCTTCCAGTATCACTACTCCCACCACTGGTCCTCAAGGGATCATCTATCCTAAATTCCCCATATCTCTGACTCCAGCATACATCCTCTGGTCTAGCTGGATTTGTCAGGTAGAATTGAGATCATGATAGTGGGTGGGAGGAAACATTTAAGAACAGGAGGAAAGTTGCATATTTCATTGTTGCTACCCTGTACCTTGACTGGCTCATCTCCTCCCTGCAAACCCTCTGTAAGGAGATGTCACTTCACCTATTGATGGGCTTTGGGTCTCTAGTCTGTATCCCCCCTCATTTATTTTTTTTTGGGGGGGGGCGGCATCACTGCTCTCCAGTGATGGGAATAGGAGGCCCAGCCCCACTGCTGGAATTGAACCTCCGTCCCAGTGGGCCACAGTCCCGTGCACAACCACTACGCCACCGGGGCTCAGCAACCCCCCTCACTTATAGTGCTATAATTTTTAGTTCTTTGATGCCTGATACTGGATTCCCTGGACACCTCGTGGTCACATAGGCTGGTATGCTTTTTCCACGTGGGCTTTGTTGTTTCTGAGCTTCATGACTGCTTGCTTACTTTCAAGCCTTTAAGACCCCAGATGCTATATCTTTTGATAGCCGGGCACCATCAGCTTTCTTCACCACATTTGCTTGTGCACACATTTGTCATCAGTGATCATATCAGGAAGGTGAGCATGCAAAGTTATGGTTTTTAGTTCTTGAAGCCTGATGAGTGATCTCTTTGACACCTTGTGGTCACGCAAACTGGTGTGCTTCTTCCATTTGGGTTTTGTTACTTCCGAGCTAGATGGCTGCTTGTTTACTTTCAAGTCTTTAAGACCCAAGAGGCTACATTTATCACAATCTCAATGCTACCTGACAAGCCCAGCTAGACCAGGGGATGTATACTGGAGCCATAAACATGGGGAATTTAGCATAGATGATCCCTTAAGGACCAGTGGTGGGAATGGCGATACCAGAAGTGTGAGGGATGTTGGAATAGAAAGGGGGAACCAATTTCAGGGATCTACATATATCCTCCTCTCTGGGGTACGGTCTGCATACAATTGATGTATGTATTGATAATGATAGGAGTTGTATGAACCTCCAATAAAATGATTTATTTTAAAAAAGGAGAGGTGGGGCTGAGCCCCGGTGGCATAATGATTGAGTGTGGAACTGCGGCCCACTGGGCTGGGGGTTCAAATCCAGTGGCAGCTCTGCAGGAGCAAGGCTGGGCCTCCCACTCCCACTAGAGGGCAGTGATGCCCCAAAAAAAAACAAACAAAAAAAAGGAGGGGGAGGGCTGAGTCCTGGTGGTAGTGGTTGTGCGTAGGACTGCGGCCCACTGGGTTGGAGGTTCAAATCCAGCAGCAAGGCTGGGCCGCCTACTCCCACCACCAGAGGGCAGTGATGCCCCCAAAACCAATAAATAAATAAATGAAAAGGAGGGGGAGAGAGGAGGTTATACTAAGGGCTCAAGTTGAAAATATTTGGAAATGAAGATGGCAACATGTGTACAAATATGCCTCATACAAATGGTGTATGGAATGTTATAGAAGTCATGAGTCCTCAATAAAATCATTTCAAAAAAAGAAAGAAAGAAACCATACTTGACCAGTGGTTTCCATGGGAAGGGTAAGAATTGTCACGTAAGGGGCACTGAGTTTATGTTACTAGTGGAATAATTTGGAAGAGGATTTCAATAATGGCTGCATACCATGAAGCGTATAATCAATGGCACTAAATTATACATGTTGAAATTGTGGGATAGGAGAATGTTTTGATGTGCATGTTTTTTGCCACAATTAGGAAAAATAACTCCATGAATAACAATGAAAACAAGGAAGAAGAAAATATTCTAGAATTGGCTGCGGCGATAATTGCACACCTCTTCTGAAAATGAACTATTGAATTGTAAGACATGTGGATGAAGTGATAATAAAACTGTTCAAAGACTGAGCCCCGGTGGCATAGTGTTTGAGTGCAGGACTGTGACCCACAGGATTGGCAGTTCAAATCCAGCAGCAGCTCTCCAGGAGCAAAGCTGGGCCTCCTACTCCCATCAGGAGCTAATGATGCCCCCCCCCCAAAAAAAAAACCTGTTCAAAAATAAAATTCTTCAAAGAGAGTAATGCTCAAGGCATAAATTCTTTGCTATTTAAACTAAATTATTATATACGTTTATAATGACTTCAGGGATATTTTTGATATAAGGTTTAAACTTATCTCAGGGCAATAGTTTCAGGACTTCATCCTACCCCAGTCGCAAGTATTCATGGTAGCAATTAGTTACACATTCATTTTCCTATTCCTTTGCCTGATTGTCCATCGTCCTTTGTTCTCTAGGCAAATAAAGACCAATAATTGTACCTCAAATTTCTGCTCATAGCATACATGGCCTCAGCAAGTACTCAGTGTGCTAGAAGGCAATTATTCTTTTAAAAATAAAAGTTGGCAAAAAAATAAAAGTTGGCAAAGTTATTTGGAAACAACATTGATTCTAAATGAAGTTTTAAAATTTTGTATTAAAAAACAAAGATGAATAACTTTTGGAGGGCAACAACAACAAAAAAGCCCTCAGTTATCTCTCAACAGATTGCAAAGGAATAGTTACTGGAGTAATTACTGTCAAACATTTGTAATAACAGTTGAAAACAACAAATATACTCAAAATGCTAAGGAGAATAATGATCAAAGAACTAACAGACGTCAGGAGAAAAATGGAAATCAAACCAAAACCGGACTATCAAGAAAGAAAATTATAAAAAATAAGCTAATATTTATTTTGTAGTTGAGAAGTACAATCATTAAACTTACATTCTCACTATGAGTTTAAACAGCCAATTTCAGCAGACAGGAGGAAGACGTAGTGGCCTTGAAAATAAGTCAGTTGAAATGATCAAGTTGGAGGATTAGAAAAAGGAATGAAGAAAAATTAACAGAGCTGTTGGACCTGTGAGACACTATCGATTATACTACATATGCATTGTCGACCCAGAAATAGGAGAAGAACTAGGGGCTGAAAACTCCCCCAATTTGCTGAAAGACAAGAATCTACATGTTTAAGAATCTCAGCAATGTCAAGTAGGATGCATGCCAAAAAAAATCCATGAAAAATACATTATGGCCAAAAGACAGAGAATCTGAACCCAGCAAGAGAGAGCCAACTTATTAAGCACCAAGCTCTTCAATACAGTTTATTTTTCATCAGAAATCACAAATGCCAAAGAGAATGAGATAATATATTTAAAGTGCTGCAAACAAACCAGCAAACAAAAAAAAAAACTTGTAAACCAGGAATTCTCTATCCAGCAGTTATCTATTTCCAAAATGAATTAGGGAACTTTCATCATGACAGTGTTCATCTGTTCCCCCCAAAACTGATGAAAAATAATTTTAATTGAACCTGTAGGAATAGCTCTGAGATAAGCAGCAAAAAAAATGTTTTGAAAATGATGATGGCAACATGTATACAATTGTGCTTGACAGATGGATGGATGGATGGATGGTGATAAAAACTGTAAGAACTCCCAAGTAAAATTAGTTTTTTTTTAAAATGACTGAGATAAACAACAAAAGGTGAAATTTTGTATAATGAAACTTCAGGGGTAGGGCATGGTGAGAGAAGCTGATACCAAGGGGTCACATAGAAAGCAAATGTCAAGAAGAGAATGATGGTTAGAGATGTACAAATATGCCTGATACAATTGATGTATGGATTATAATAAGCATTGTAAGAGCCCGCAATAAAAAGCTGACAAAAGGAAAATTCTGTTGCTAACTAACTTTATGCATCAATTTGTCTACAAACACATCTTTATTTACATACATATATACACACACACACTCACTCACTTTCTACCGGCAAGTCAATTTTGACTCATACTGGCCATTTAGAAAGTCACCCCACGAGTTTCCAAGACTGGGTAGCTCAAATGCAAAAACTGATGTGTCCTGAGAAAAAAAGTCTTTGCTGTCAAACATTGCAGGAAAAAACTTCTTCCCAGCCTGATAACTTCTTCTACAGATTTTAAAATTAAGACCCAAACCTGAGTTTCTATTAGATTCCTCAGGTGAAAAATACCTCGATTCTTGGCTTTATACCAAAAAGAAGTTCATGCCGAAGCCTGGTTTGTGATCCAAATGAGTTTTTAGAAAGGATAGAGGAACTTTCAGGCAATGTGGTAACTGAACACAAGCATCCTGGTGGCACTGCACACCCACAAGACCACCTGAGGCCCGAGAGAGAGTTCTTGGATAGCTGCGCAGAAAAGGGCTGGAAAAGGGCGGTGGTCTTGAAGTTCCAGCCTATCCCGCCACCTGACATTTCCCCCTTACCAGTTCCATAATCATCTGAGCCAAATTGTTAAAGTAAAAAGACACATTTAAACATACATGTGTATGTATGTATGTGTTGTTGGTTAGCTTCCCTGGAGAATCTTGATCAATAGCAATGAAAAGTATATAAGTTTGGGCTGAGCCCTGGTGGCGTAGTGGTTGTGCGCGGGACTGCGGCCCACTGGGACGGAGGTTCAATTCCAGCACTGGGGCTGGGCCTCCTACTCCCACCACCAGAGTGCAGTGATGCCTCTAAAAAAACAAAAAAAAAAAAAAAAGAAAAGTATATAAGTTTGCAAGGCATGTGGAAGAAAATGTCTGTCTGCCATTTCTAGCACATTGAGTGAGAACCTCCACTCCAGACTGTTTCAGACAAGAACACAGAGCTTACTGTCCTTCAGATTCTAGCCAGAGGGCCTTTTTCACCAGAAGAGCAGGAATTCAGGTTTTCTCATCCAGCCCTCAGCTGACAACTGTTAATGAGGCTATGTTCTCCATAAGGGTGATTGAGAGGTGGGGCCTGTCTTTCTGCCCAGACTTGCTCATGGAATGGAAGCTTTATGTGAGTACTGAGAATATAGGATCTCTGATTAACCATCCACAATTTATGAGGTGGTGAGTCTATACCATAAATACAGACTGAAATAGCAACTTTCTCTCTAGTCCTTTGAACATGGAAGTGCAAAATCTCTATGATTTTGCTCTGGAGAAGCAATCTGTGAGACCGGTTCTTCCTATTCTCGTTGCAAAGGAACTGACTGCATTTGCAACAGCGAACTGAGAAGGGTGAGCCTCAGGGGACTCTTAAGAACAGTACAGGTGGAGGCCAATTGGCAGGAGACTTGTGGATCTGATGAGGACACAGCCAGTTATTTTTCAGGAGAGGGCTGGGGAATAAGAAGATGGGGAAGACCTTATGGACTTAGAACAATATTAAGCACCAACTTCAGAAGCTATTTCTTCAGATCGGCCCCCCTTTAATTGGATTGTTTTGTAGAAATTTTCATTCTCCAGAGTATTGTTAAAATGACAATAAAGCAATCTGCCATGAGCAAATCTATCTCGGTGTGGTCAGGGCAAGAGGGAATGAGATCATTACAATATAGCTGTCTGTCGTGCTCAAGTGATTGCTCGTATACTCAAAGCCTACCCCTCCCCCTGCCCCCTGAGAAGTAACATCAGAAGATAAACAAAGCACCGTAGTTTGAAGCAGGGGAATAAACTTTACAAAAATAATTCAATTAGTCATTAAAAAATGAGGAAGTTAGGTAACAATAACAAGATCCAGCATGGCTGAAGGTACTAATACTGAATGCTGCTACAATATGGTATATTAAATAGCCAGGTTTTAATGAAAAATTATAAAGCATGCCAAGAAACAGAACACCTGACTAGTACCCCAGAAAAAAAAAAAAAGGAGGCACTGACACTACAGAACAACCAGAGGTCAGATTTTACAATAAAAGATTTAAAAGTAGATATCATAAGGATGCCCGCAGAATGAAAAGAAACCATTATCTTAAAAGGAAAGGGAGGTATGATACCACTCTCAAATAGAAGAGAACATTCATAAGATGCAGAATCCTAAAAATGAACTAAGTGAAAAATTTGAATTTTAAAAAGTACAATAATTGAAGTAAAAATTAACAAGAAAGACTCAACAGTAGATTTAAGTTGGTAGAAGAAAGAATTCATAGGGCTGAGCCCCGGTGGCGTAGTGGTTGTGCGCGGGACTGCGGCCCACTGGGACGGAGGTTCAATTCCAGCAGTGGGGCTGGGCCTCCTACTCCCACCACCAGAGAGCAGTGATGCCCCCCCAAAAAATAAAGAATTCACAAACTTGAAGCTTAATCAGTAGAGATTATTGACGTCCAAGAACAATAATAAAAGAATATAGAAAAGTAAACACAGCTTTGGAAAAAATGTGAAACACGATATTTCCCTCGTGAAGATGAGAAGCTATCTGCCCCAGTTGTTGGGACTTAGTTTCAGAGACGATTAATCACGGACAAGACAAGCTGGCAGCGTTCGAGAAGCTGGAGGAGCCGGCGGAGAGACCACACAGCTTTGCCCTGATGGAGCCAGATCTCTGAAGCTGAGGCAGTCACATGGAGACCTCTGCCAGTGCTGAGTTGCTTCTGCTTTTGATGGACCCTCAGCCCTGGAGGCGAGGTGCCCTGCCAGCACCAGGATTCTGCACCCACTGACCTGTGACTTCGTGAGGCGGAAGAAGAATTTATAGACTGATATCGGGCATATGAGTTAATATCAGACTTATGACTTTGAACTGGACTGGGCTGGGATGCTTTCTCCATGTCCCATTCCTTTTGTACATAAACCCTTTCCTTATATCGATATGCGTGTCCTTGAATTTGTTCCTCTAGTCTACCTGGACTAACATATTGTGGAATGACATCAAGAACATCATAAATGAAGAAAGAAAATGTTCACTAAAAAGCAGAGAAGAGGGGAGCGGAGAAGGAGGAGAAATATGAGGAACTAATACCAATGGCTTAAGTCGAAAGAAAAAGTTTTGAGATTGATGGCAACAAATGTACAAGTCTCAGGTTGCAATATTGCTGGGTTCTATGGGCAAAAATACCTCTTGAGAGTATTGAAAAGCAAAGATGTTACTTTTTTCCAAAAAAAAAAAATTTTTTTTTATTGGGAGCTAATGCAAATACCATATCATTTCATAGTTCAATCACATCAAGCAGTACTGGCCTGTTGCTACCACAATCAGTTTCAAAACACAAGGATGTGACTTTGAAGACTAAGGAGCACCTGACCCAAGCCATGGTCTTTTTAGTCTTCTCTTGTGCATGGGAAAGTTGGACACTGAATGAAAGATGGAAGAAGAATCCATGTGTCTGAACTATGTTGCTGGGAAGAACACTGAAAGAATTATGAAAGCCAAAAGGACAAATAAGTCTGTTTTGGAAGAAGTCTTGACAGAGTGTTCCTTACAGGCAAGGATGGCGAGGCTTCATCTTACAGACTATGGCCGTTACATAATTCCATGTCAATTTGTTGGTAGGGGTGGAGCCTAACTTGTCAGTCAGGTCACAGTGTGATTGATGCCTCCTTGAGGGTGTGACCTTCTGATGAGAATTCTGAGCATTTTTCTCTCTTCCTCTCTCCCTGGGATCGTGACATACACTCTCTGCTTTACATTCTGTTGACAAGTCACATGAAGCTATTTTGATGGAAGCCAGAGCCCTGGAGCTGGAGGAGCCACATGGTGAGCAGAACCAGTGCTGAGATGCTTCCACAAGACTTTTCACCCGACCCGGCCTGTGATCTTCCGGCTTTACGCACCACTGCAAGCACTGTGTGAGTCTATAGAATTTTTGGACTAGTATGGGCTAATACTGGACACAATACCGGATCAATACTGAACTTATGGACTTGATCTGGACTCGGCCAAGATGCTTTTTTTTTTTTAAGGCATCACTGCCCTCAGGTGGTGGGAGTAGGAGGCCCAGCCTTTGCTCCTGGGAGCCGGAATTGAACCTCCATCCCAGTGGGCCGCAGTCCCGCGCACAACCACTACACCACCGGGGCTCAGCCCCCAAGATGCTTTTTTTTAATATGCAATTGCTCTTGAATATAAAACTCTCTCTTCCACATATATGAGTGTCTCTGGATTCGTTTCTCTAGTCAACCAAGAATCGCACACATACTTTGGACATATTTTCAGGAGAGGCCATGGAGAAATCAAAAGATGCATTGCATCGGGTGAATCCGCCACACACAACCTCCTTAGAGTCTTGAAAAGCAGGGAGCTTACTTTGAGATCGAGGATGTGTCTGACCCAAGCCATGGTTTTTTCAATTGCCTCACAAGCATATGAAAGGTGGACATTGAATAAGAAAAACTGACAAAGACACATCCATGGTTTGGACTGTGTGAGGGGAGCAGGGGAGAATATTGAAAGCACCACGGATTGCCAAAAAGGACAAACAAGTCTGTTTTGGAAGCTGTCCCGACAGAATGCTCTTTAGAGGCAAGGATGGAGAGATTTTATCTTACATAATGTGGACATATTGTCAGAAGAGACCGGCTTCTGGAGAAGGACATCGTACTTGGTGAGGAGGAGAGGCAGGGCAAAAGAAGAAGGTTCTCGAAGAGATGCACTAACACCGTGGCATCAATGAGCTCCAGCGGAACAATTGGGAGGATGGCGCAGGACTGGACAGTGCTCAGTGCTCCGGTCCATAAGATTGCTAAGGGCTGTCGCTGGCCCCTAGCAACAACACCCTTCATGCTGTGTCCTTTGACCCAAAGATAAGGGTTTTTTTCCCCCATTGCATTTATTGGAGGCTCTTACTGCTCCTATAACATTCCACACATCCTTTGTATCAAGCGTATTTGTACACATGTTGCCTTCTTCATTTCCAGATATTTTCTACTTGAGCCCTTGGGAGCTCTTTCTTCCCCCTCTTTTATTTTAAATAGATCATTCTGTTGGGGGCTCCAAAGAGGAGCTTGAATGGTGTAAATTACACGAGCTAGGGATTTCCCCAAGTCTCCCTTCACCTCTGATATGAACTGAATAGCAGTCCATTTCAATTCGTTATCTTGAAAGGGACCAGACATAAGAGTCACTGGACACTAACTACAGAGCGCTGATGGAGCAGTGAGCTATAGGCTTGATTGCAAACCACCTGATCTCCCAGAGAAAGGTGAGACTTTCTGCTCGCATGATGCCTTACAGTCTCTGAAATCCACTGGAGAAGTCCCACTCTGCCCTGCGGGATTGTCAGAGGAGCGTTTGATCCGCTCGCTATTTGGTCATTTCAATAAGGAACCAAAGGTGCCTGTCAGAATTCAAACTCCTTTATAACAATGAAAATGCAGTGGAAATATGAGGCGCGACTACCGAGGTCTCTACCAGAAAGAAATGATGATGGCAACAAATGTACAAATGTGCTTTGCATACAATAAGTGTCTGTACCGATGGTGATAAGAGTTGTAGGAGTCCCCAATAAGGTGGTTTAAAAAAATTAAAATGCGGACTAGCTAGTGGCTTTGAACTGCTGACCTATAATACAACCTATTACGCCCCAAGGGTCCCTATTTGAAAAACGGTTTGGGTGAAGAGTATTGAAAGTACCATGGACTACCTGAAAACAAACAAACAAACAAATAAATCCATTTTGAAAGACTATAGCTAGAAAAACAGTCTACAGCTAGAACGTTCCTTAGATGTAAGGATGATAAGACATCGTCTCACATACTTTGGACATATTCTCAGGAGAAGGTGGACGGCAT
>PVJH01030439.1:0-24814 GCA_004026705.1 Nesogale talazaci
CCCAAGAAGAGGAAGCCCCTAGACAAGATGGATTGAAGCATCAGCCGCATCAATGAGCTCAAACACAAGAACAAGGGGGAGGGCAGTGCAGGATCGCGCTGCAGGTCACAGGATCACAATGGGTCAGAACCAACTCCATGGCACCTCGCCACAACATACGGGGAACAGTAACACGTGGGGAACAGAGGTGAGAAAACTGCATGTGAAGCCTGCTCTTCAGGGAATTTTAGTTTATCCACACAGGCAGATATCAAACAGAAACAGGGGAGCTTCAAGATGTTTGTTGAAAACATTGGGGGATTGGGTAATGGGTTTTTTATTTCACAGAATTTTTGGAACCCCCTTATTATAGTTTAAATAATTGAGATCTATAAATAATGAACATTATGAATATGAAATATCGGCTATTGTGAATGTGGTCCCACCACCTATCTGTCTGTCATACTGTGGTAGCTTGTGTATTGCTGTGATACAGGAAGCTTGTTGTCATCATTTTGTATACCATCATCCTTTTACAAGTCGTCTCTGATGGACAGATTTCAATAGAACTTTCAAATTAAGATAGGCTAAGAAGAAAGATCTGGAGAACTTCCAACCTCCGCCAATGGAAACTGAAAGTCAATGACTAACAACAGCAACATGAAAGTGAGCGAGGAAACATATCCTGTGGGTTTAACTTGCTACTATATTTAACCAGAAGAACAGCATGAAAAGGAAGGATGAAAATTGGCAGGTGGCAAGTGTAGTTTTGACACAATCCACCTCCTGTTTGGAGAGGGTCACTCTGGCAACTATAAACCTAAACAAGGCAAGAATGGTTTGGTTGAAGGTTTTTGTCGCTTGCGATGGAAAAACGTCTCCCCAACACAATACCTATGGTTTGCTTTTCTTGCTTTAGTCATGTGTCCGACCTTGGTGCTGTGGTCTGATTGCCCAGGGGCTTAAATCAAGTTTTTTCCCTCACTCTCAGGAGTGAAGCATGATGGGATATGGTTCTTTAAAGGAATGATATGGCATGAGGGAAACGTAGTACTAGAAGGAGAGTATTGCTGCCACAATTCTGAGAATAAAGGGTTACTGAGCATAAAGGGTTACCTAATCTGGGCTCCCTTCATCTTCAGTAACCAGAAGTTCCTCTGCATTAGGGAGTCACCCTCCTCAAACAGAGAAACGCCAACATCACACATATGGTCAAAATGGAAAGAAAATAGGTTCATACCAAATAATGAAAGTAATTCCAAGTGCCAGAAGCTCCCTGTCTGGGTAACATAAAACATGGGGCAAACAGTTAAGACAGATTTGGGACATCCAAGGCAACGTGAGTACCTGTGTGATCTCCAGAAAGAAGGACCTTGTGTGAGCTTGTATTTCACCTTCAGTGTACACGACATCCTGAACTGAGCTACCCAAACTGAGAGGCAAGAGCTAAACATTTAAAGTTGGCTAGACCATCTCAGAACCCTTCCACCTCAAGTAGGACTAGTCCATGACGTTCGAGTCTGGGCTGTCTTTCATGTTTAGAATGAGGGACTAGGGGTCCATGGCTTTTGCTGGGGAGGAGAGGCCCTCAATCAGGTAATAGCTGGAAGAGGAAACCATTAATTAGCACCTTAGAGTCCACTAAGACAGTCTCATGGGTTCTATCAGCTGGGAGATGGGCTCTCTGGTGGCCTTCTTTCTAGCTTGCTACTTGTGGAGAATGCAAGTGTTAATATCCACGGTAGAAAAGCCAGCACTGTTAAGTCAAGTTCCAATGTGTCGTGTCTCCCTTCCCTTCTGCCACTTGTCTTTTATCACATCTTTGCAGAGCTATTTCTGTCTATGGGGATTTAGCAGGAAGATCACATATTGTACAGAAAGTGGAGTGTTAAATTTATGCAAAGGGAAAGAATGTGTTATGGCAAAAATTATTTATTGCATGGCATCTCCCTTGAGGGCTAGTCTCCTGTTAGGTCTTTAAGGACAGGGGGTCTATATTTGGTGCTTGGTAGAGCCGTCCCTCGGCCTGCCTCCTGCTGTCAGTGCTGAGAGCATTTATTTAAGTCATGATGCAAACCTGACACCTTTAGGAAGCATGAACCAGGCCAATCCCAAGTGACTTCCCTTGCAACCATTTGTGTTCTGAATGGGATGAGTCTTCATCCAGTGAAAGGGAGGCTGGATGGGAACAGGGAGGTGTTGGGTGTGCTGGAAGGGAGCCATATTCCCCTCAAATGACCAAGCCAAGGGACATTTTTATTGAACTCTGAGGAATTTATAAGGTGATGTACATTGGTTGAGTGGTAACAGTACATCCTATCTGAGACAGAATTCTGTCTTTCCTTTCACAAGTTATGTGATCTCAGGAAAAGTTAATCAGCCTCTATGAGATTTGGTGCTTTGGACGATGAAATGGGAAGACTGATAGCTGATACCCACCTGCCTTGTGCGGTGAGGAGTGTGTGGAATAAAATATGCTAACCGTGACAGGTGCTAAAGTAACATTAGCTTTCTCTTTCCTTTCTATAAACTTAAGTATTCATTCTTGTTTCTCCCGGGAGATCTGTTTCCTGGACCGTGTGGGTGGTTTTCCTGTTTGGCAGAATGATACATGTTCTTCGGCATGCCATAGCCTCCTTCTGGCAGGCCTGCTTACTGATCACACCTCTTGTACTTCGGGTCCCAAATGTGGCTCTGGATCCTTCTCAACACAGCGCTCAAGGTGGTCACTTCTGCAGACTCAGAGTTGACATATAAAGTAAAACACATATTCCATCTGAGCCCTAGATCATGCCCATAAATTACTCTGTTGATTATTGCACTCAGGATGCACAGATGGTTTTAATGCACATTAAATGCACAAACGGACCTCCGGGTTCATGAGGGACATAGCACTTACAGACGTGGTGCCAAAACTCTTCTTATTCTTGCTTCAAATGTTGAATTACAGGGTTTCTATCTCACTTTTGGACATTTGCATCCCTCGGCATATGCTGTTAAGAGCAAAAAGGTGTTAACTCATCCTCAGCTTCTCATATGATTCCTAGGGACAGAGCTACCAGGGAGTCCGTGCAAGCAGAGCTTAAGAGCTGAGCACGGTAGTCAGACAGTACTTCTCATCTACCAGCCATCTCAGTTGAGCTTGGAAAGCCTCCGCTTCCCACCCAAACAATGGGTCCAGTAGTATGCATGCCTATGATTGTCGTGAAGGTTATAAGAGCTGAGACCACCTAAGGCAAAACACAGCTACACCCTTCTATTCAACATGCATTATTGATCACTGGAACATATCTAGAGAAAGGTGAATCAAAGGAGACCCAACATAATGCCATACAGTTCTTGATTATCAAATAAATACCTCCATGTACATGTATATGTTCCATAATAAAATCGATTTAACTTGGCCTGACCCAAAATGAGAAGAAACATCTAGAAACATCCATTAATAACCAGAGCAACTATGCAATTAAAATAAAAAATTAGGACATAGAGGTCCTGGTGGTGTCAGAGCAACAGCAATCTAGCAGAGAGGAATTAGTAAGAGGTACAAGGGGAAGCAGGCTAGTGGGGCAGGAGGGAGGTAAAAGGAAACAGAGGAAAGATATGGGAAGCAAAGCTATGGGTAGAGGTATAAACATGGGTATTGTACATATATTTATATGGCAATACGTTGAGGAAGCAGAAGGACTTTGGGTCTCTGCTCAAGCCCTCTCTCAATGCAAGAACACTTTGTTCTAACAACTTGGCATTCTGTGATGCTCACCATCTGGATGTGATCACTGAAGACAAATGGGAGCATAAGCAAACTTGAAGAAGAAAGCTGAAGGTGCCCGCCTATCAACAGACACAGCACTTGCGTCTAAAAGGCATGACATTCAACAGGTGGTCATCTAACAGAGAAGCAACAAGTCCACATGGAAGAAGCACCAACCTGTGTGATCATGAGGTATTGACAGTCTCTGGTAACAGGCACCTGAAGAACCAAAACAAAGAGAATAGCAGGACTCAGAGCAGAGATCCAAAACTAAAGTGAACAGATGTCCTGCTTTTGGTGGGACAGTCTCAATTTTAAACAATTTTTCCCACAACCCATGGCATTTTTTAAAAGTTCTGATTTTTTGAAAGAATGCACTACAAGCTAGGGAATGGCAGGAGAACAGGAAGGGAATATACTCCCTTCCCCCTCCCCCCAGTCAATGGTGTCCTGCTTTACCAATGTTAAAATCTGGTCACTTTACCCAAAACCCATCTGTAGGACAATAGAACATCGGCCCTGACAGAAGGGCCACAAGGAAGGGATGAGTCAACCAGGGTGCATATAGCACCTATGAAACACACAATATTCCTGTGGTTCTTTGAGGCTTCCTCACCTACTACTATCATGACTAGAGTCCTGCCTTTCAAGCCTAGCTATATCAGAGGATGTCCACTGGTACAGACAAAACTTTCAGGAACAGAAATGGAAGTAACAATAACTGGAGGGTAAGGGAAAGGGGGGGTCATAGGGGGAACCGATTGTAATGATCACTGCATAACACCCACCCCCATCCCCAGAGGATGAACAACAGAAATATGGGTGAAAAGAGATGGTAGTCAGTGTAAGATATGAAAACAATAAAAGCTTCTAATTCATCAAGGGACCTTGAGGGGGGTAGGGAGAAGGAGGGAGAAAGAGGAGCTGATACCAAGGGCTCAAATAGAATATAAATACTTAGAAAATGATGATGGCAAATATATGTACAAATATGCCTGGTGCAATGGATGTATGGAATGTTGTAGGAGCTCTGGAAGAGCCCCCTCCCCCAACAAAATGATTTAATAATAATAGCCAGAACATGGAATGTACAAAAGTCAGAATCTAGAAAAGATTCTAGAAAATCATCAAAAGTGAAATAGAATGTCTAAAGATCAATATCCTGGGCATCACTGAGCTGACCTGGACTGACATCGACTCTTCTGAGTCAGATAGATATGACCGATGCATCTGCTCTGCCAGGCAGGAGAGGAGCCCTAGAGGCAGGATGGCTATGTGATGAGATGCTGCTCACTGTGAGGTCAGAGAACCAACAGCCGCTCCACAGGAGAAAGTCCACGCTTTCCTCTCCCACAGATCCACAGCCCCGGGAACGCACAGGGCCCTTCTGCTCTCTCCTAGAGGGCTGCTACAGGCCAGCATCAACTTGAAGGCAGTTAGTTTGAGGTTTTTTGACTCTGATGGAAATAAAATGTTGAAGAGAATGTCATCAGATTTATCGTCAGAGTGAACATTTCAAGATTCATCCTGAAGTACAATGCTGTTAGTGATAGATTCATATCCAACCTCCTATGATGAAGACTAATTAACACAATGATTATTCAAATTTGCAAATTAACCCCAAAGATGAAGGATATGAAGGTCTTTATGAACCTTCTAAGTATGCAATCAAGATGCATTGATAACGATCAGTGATTGGAACAGAAAAACTGGGAACAAATAAGGGCTAGTAGTTAGAAAATATGGCCTCGGTGACTAGATGACAGCAGAGTTTGCATGATAGAATGATGCAGTGTCAAACATCGATTTGCTGCAAATACTTTTTTCCAACAACATAAATGGTGACTATATTCTACAGGTATGAAAAGCAGAAATTAAAATGCTCAGTATTATCCATTAGAATAAGGCCAGGGCGGGGGTGGAGGGGGCTGAACCCCAGTGGTGTAGTGGTTGAGTGCGGGACTGCGGCCCATTGGCTTGGTGGTTCAAATCCAGCAGCAGCTCTCTGGGAGCAAGGCTGGGTAGCTCCCACAACCACCAGAGGGCAGTGATTCCCCCCAAACAAACAAACAAACAAAAAAGAATAAGGGCAGGGGCCAACTATAAAATAGAGCACCAACTATACTTTACAAGTCAACTTAAAGAAAACTAAGACAGATTCTTGAGAACCGTGGCTTTATGTACATTAGGTTTAGAGACCATCTCCAGAAAAGGTTTGACCCATTAAATAGTAATGACAAAAGGCAGGATGAATTGAGAGGTAGCATCGAGGACATTGTACAAACGAAAGCAGAACTGCTGAAAGGACAAGAGAAAGAAAAGACCAACAAGAATGTCAAAAGGAACTCTGAAGTTCAGACTTGAACGCAGAGCAGCATGAGCAAATGGAAGAAAGGATGACATCGAGCATAAACTGAACAGACGATCCCAAAGGGCACCTTGAGAAGATAAAAGAAAGGATGATGATGAAATGCATAAAAGACCTGGAGTTAGAAACTAAAATGGAAGAACACGTATGATGTTTCCTCAGCTGAAAGAACAGAAGAGAAGGTTCAAGCCTCTGTGGGCGAACTACTGAATGGCTTAGAACCGTCACATAAAGACAGCACAGATAAAGCATCAACAGCATACCAAGTGCGTTATCTCAGCACACACATGCTGTGCTGGAAGTGCTCGCTGCCCTGGGCTGAAAAGGGAGGGGGGGCGGAGAGACAGTTACTTGGTCATCTTTCTATAAAAGATGCATATTTGTGTCAGTTCAAAAAAAAAGCCATCTCTCAGAATGCAGAATTTGTCAAGTATGTCATTCATAGTCACATATGTCATAGAGGTAATGTTTTGCTGAAGATGACTTTCAAGTGATTGCAGTTGTACACTGACACAGAGCTGCCAGAAATTCTAGCCTGATTCAGAAGAGGACATGTAACAAGGAATAGCTGTACTGGTCCAATATGGAGTAGGAAGTAAGTGGGAAATACCAGAAAGAGGTTTATTTGTGTTGTATGGGCTAAGCAAAGGCATTTGACTGGGTGTATCATAAATCGTGGATAACATGACAAAGAAGGGGGATTCTAGAACCCTTGACTGTGTGCAGGCAGAATCTGTACAGAACAAGGGGATGAAGTGCAGTGCAGTTACAGTTGCTGAGCCATTGGCCTCTAAGAAGAAGGATGTGGCGTTAGATTGGGAGGAAGCTTCATGAGCCACGCGGCACAAGCTTGCATTCTGACAGCGAAGGGGCTCTGCAGCCCTTGGTAGTGAAGCGACCACATCCACTCCCCGAGCTTAGAGCTCTCTCAAAGAAACGGATCCCGGAAGGAAAGCCCATCACTGTACCAGGTCCTTCTACTCACACCAAAAGGAAACCCAACCAGCCCACTTTGGAAGAACGCACACAGTAACAGTGATTTTAGTAACATTGTCGTTTTTGTTGTGAGCTTTCCTTGAGTCAGCCCTCAACACTTCATGAAGAGAACCCATAAAAAGAGGAAGCAAACACCATCTTGGCCCTGTCCTCACCCCATGATCAGTTACAGATGGAATCTTTGTGATCCGTAGGGTTTTCATTCATTGCTTTTCGGAAGTCCATCAGCAGGTCTTTCTCTTTAGTCTACCTTTGTGCAGAAGCTCCACAGGATCTGTGCAGCTCCATAGCAGCATTCGAGGCTCCATTGACAGAGAGGTGGAGGCTGGAATTGGACCTGCTTTCCCTCCGAGGCCATGGAGATTTGACCAGTGAGTTACCACTGTCCCCAGTAATAGCAACGGCAACAACAACAGCAACAAAATTTCCTAAAACTTAAACTATGACACTCCTTAACATCAAGTCAATTTCAACTCAGAGTGACTCTGTGTAGGGTTTTGAATTCTTCCCACATGCCAGACTGGGCCCTAAGACTATTTCATACGTTACCTCACTCAGTCCTCATCAGGAGTTTGAGTTAGGTACCATGATCATGGTGACTGCTTCATAGTGGACAGAGTCAATTACATCATCGCTGTGCTAGGAAAGGGTGTTATGTCAGAAAGCTGGTCCATGTTAATAAGAAATTAATAATGGCTCAGGAACAAGTGGTGTCAATGGAGTGGTGTCTATCCCAAAGTTGTCATAGTGTCAGCCTGGGCACCACAGAAGAGGGAAAGGAAATGTGAATACAGCTTCACCGAGCATTTGCTACGGATAAGATCTTTTTCCTGTATGCTATTGGCTTGAAGTACTTTTATGTCATTTAATCTCTTTGAGATAAGGGGTCACTAAACCCTTTATAGTGGATGAATCAGGCAAGTAAGATACCCTGGATGATATCTAACAGGTAGTAGAGGGATGCCCCAAGTCAAACCTAAAAATCACTTCTCTCCAAGAATGCAAATAGCGGAACCCTTTAAAGGGTTAGAGGGTGGCAACCAAAACTGAAAAAAAGGACTCAATTTCCACGAAGGAGAAGAGCAATATTTCAAGTTCTCAGAAAAATCAGGAAGATTTAACAAGTTTGGACTTAGGTAATTTTGTTAGGAACAATCAAATGTTAAAAGAAGATGTTAGCTACAGAGGCATAAAAGTGGGAAAGCATTGATGACTATATAGCCCCACTCAATGGGATAAAACAAGAATTATATGTAAATGGATATATTGGATTTATAAGATATGGCAAAAAATAAAACTATTATAGAGGGAGAAATAACAGAGGTTCCTGGGGGTAAAGAAGGGAGAGGATAAAGGGAAGCTGATATTCAGGAGTCCAAGAAAAAACAAAATGTTTTGAAACTGATTGTGGTAGAAGTTGTACAATACTGCTTGATGTAACCGAACTGTGGAATGCTATGATATATGTAAGAGCTCCCAATAAAATGCTTAAAATTTTTTAAAAATTAAAGGGGCAAGACAGCTATCAGAGCAGGGTTGATGTTTTCTGTTGTAGCCTTTGGACAGGTAAGGTGAGCGGGCTACTCTTCCCACAATAAAATCCAAACCTTCATCTGGAAGTGTTGAAGGTACCGTTTGCCAGAATTTCTTCCCTATATTTATCCAGGTTGGAGTTGGTCAGGACAAAAGCCTGCATGGTACTTGAAGGGTAGAAAGGAAGCAGACCTATGACTCACAGAAGGTGGCCATGGTCACAGATGGTGTAAACAGGATCAAGCCAGCCAGTCCAGCTTGTCTATCCTCTTCACTTCATCCAGCTCACCTGCTCAGCTGCTGGACCTGCTGACCACAGCCCATCTTGGCTGTGACTGAAGATAGAAAACGCCCCCACGTGCCGCCTCCTCACCAGAGGCACCAGCTCCTACAGACCTCTCCCATGTTCCCCTTCGTGGTTCCACTTCGAGTCCTAACTTACTTGTGATTCTGAATTTTCCCACAAGCTTTGTCTTTCCTGCTTTTGCAGATGCTTCAGGTGGACTCACTGTGGACTTTCTCTAGCCCATCTACTCCCCCTTCCAGACTTTCACTTCCTCAGTTCCTCCCTAGTGTGAGTTAAATAACTCCCTTGTGTCCCTAATACATGCAGAGTCTTGTTTCCCTGTGCACCTCCACCCACCCCCACCCTGGGAAGACACACCTGTCTCACAAAGCCCAATAGAGGGAGACTCACCTTTCTCTTCTGCTCACTCTGAGGCAGCTCCTTCATGCCAGCTCCATTCCACCCTTTCTGGGATTTCATTTGTCCTTGGGCCATGAGAAGCTCTTTACCAACAGGCAGTCTTTGTTCCTTGGGGTTTTTTCCATTGAGAGGAAGATGATAGGATAAAGGAAAGAGCTCATGAAGAGGGGGATTCTTTTTCTCACCCTTGGGATAGCAGCCCCAAAGCACTGCCCTGAGGGAGGCCTTCCTTAACCCCCCTGTCAAAAGAGGCTTCCTCTTTTCTCTATGGCCACACTGAGTATCTTCTGGCACTTAAGCATGCCCATTCACTATCTGACTTGTATGCACAAGCTTCATCATGCCCTGTTTCCATGAAACAACTAGAATAAGACCTCCAAATAGACACATGGTCTTCACCCCTGTAGTCCCAGAGTAGGGTTCTCAATAAATGCTCATTGAATACTTAAGTTTAATTTATTCCTTTTCCAGGGTCCCATGCTGTTGTCATGGTGGTTTTGATGGTGATGGTGGAACTGGCGGGTATACCAGAGCTGTACTGCTCTACTCTCCTCTACCGTGTTTATTTCAAAGACCCAGTTCTTAAAACAAAAGTAAAACCTTATGGGAAAGGTCAAAGGTCTGAGAGCAGAAGCTGAATTTTTCCAGCTAAAAGACGCAAGACGACTTTGAAGGGTATAGAAACATCTGGTAGAGATGAGAGAGGACCCAGGAAGCCTGGGTGCAGTGAGAGGGAAGAGGAGAGAGAACGACTCCCAGGGATGCTGCCGATGGGAAGCGCAATTGGAAAAGAGAAATGTCTAGCAGGGGATCTATATATTTTCTTAATTTTGCTGAGGGTTGTACTATGTAAATTTTCTCCATTTCATAATTGCTAGTTAATCCACATTGCCCACTGATGCTTCAGTACAAGTGGATTCTTCAGGGGGAACTGAACAGCTGTTAAAGTCTGCAGCCAGGTGGGTAATGAGATCAAACCAGAGTCAGTGCATGTGGGCAGTGAGTGGACTTGAATGATGAGCACGTAATTGACATATGATTTCCACTCCATCTTGCTATGTGCTGGGGGAGGGGGGTGTCCAAGTTGGAAGCAATCTCACACTGAGACATATGGAGAGTTCTACTCTACCGCCCACCCAAATAAAAAAATTCATAAAGGTTACTTGACTGCTGGGTCTGCAGTTCAAAACCACCAGCCAATCCTTGGGGGAAAAGATGAGGCTGTCTTTTCCCATAAATGTTTACCTTCTTGGAAACCCACAGAGGCCCTTCTACACTGTCATGTTGGGCCACGATGAGTCAGAACAGACTCAATGGCAGTGAGTTTGGTTCAGGTTTAGATGCTTTTTGAATCTAAGCAACCTCGTTATCTTGCTTCCTTTGACTGGAAAACACTAGAAGTCACTTCCTTCGACTAGAAGAGGTGATCAGATTCCAATAGTAAGATAAAGAATCAGTGACTCTTTTTCCTTACCACTGTACTGATGTGCACACCGTCTTGGTGGTCTCTTCTGACAGATGTTTCTGAGAGGACACAAGTATGAATTTTGAGAATGAGGTGTACTCTGAGGAGCCAGCTGCCTGGAGGAAAGCTCCATCTAGATTCCAGAGGGATGAGAGACCAGGTGGAGAGAACGAGATGCCAGGTAGAAATGAAACAAGGCTCCCCAACTGACAACCAGCACTAAGGCCCCACATGGGCAGGGGGCGGGGCGGAAGGGGGCAGCCATCACAGAATCTTCAGCCCAAGTCCAGCTATGTGAACCAACAGTATGTGGAGCAAAATATAAGCCACCACATTGAGTCCAGCCTGAACTCCCAATGCATGGAAACATAGGCAACACAGAAATACCACAAATAAAATGTCCTATAGCCATTCATTCCTTTTTTAAGTGGTCTTGTTCTTAATTCTTTCATGTCAACCTATTTTATTATGATTTACCTCTTGCATCTTAAGAGAAAGACCCTGGAAAGTTTGCTAGAAATGGAGTGTTTAGTTGTGGCCCATGCAGGTACCTTCCAATAATGAGCTTGAGGAAATTGAAATAACAAAAGACCAACACAGAGAATTGACCTAGATTATGGAACTAGCTACTGTCTGGGGTCTTTCTTCTCTTTCCTCCAGAGGGTAATTATCACTAAAAGTTGTGAAGTCCCCTTCACACAAGGCTGCCAGGCAAGAACATTCCTCAGGACACCAGAGAGGCGGTGGTCTCCCAGGAAGGCCAATTAAAAATATGTTTGATTCTAAAAGTAGTTGAGATGGCACTAAGGTGCCTGTCATCACCTGTGACTTTCTGCTCATGATGTATTTTTCTTCTGGAAGACTGCTCACAGGCAGCAAGGACGCCACGCACTCAGGTGGCCTTTGGAGTGCAAATACCCAGGGATGGATGGTTTACAGTAAGGACATTCAGAGCAGCCATTCTAAGGTTGTTTTCTCTATTGGTGTGAAGATAACATATGGAGGTAGCACTAATATTGTGAGAGGAAAATGCAGTGATCAAGACACGTTAACATGAACGTGTTAACTGCTGTTCATTGAATTACAGAGTTTGTTTGAGCTCAAAGTAAATATATATATATATATGTATGTATATATGAAGATATGGGATACATTTGGTCCATTTAACATTTGTCACCTGTTCAGTGTAGTGACAGCCATGACATTAATCATGCTTTGCCACCATCACCAATCTTTGTTACCAACCGTTCCATCCCCATCAACAGAAAGGCAATGCTAGACTCTCTAACAAGTCCCTCTCCTCCCCTTCCACCCCTGGTTCCCACTAAAGAACATTGCTGATTTTTGATATTGCATATGAGTGAGTTCATATTATATTGGTTGCATAGAAGCAATTTTGGGCACTACTGAATCAGGGTCTCTGGATCACCTCTGATAAAGCTCTTTGGAGCACTGTGTTAAGCATGGTACTGAGAAAGTATCTGGGACAGGTAGGAGAGACTGTCTTCAGCAAATGGCAATGCCCAATTTTGCAACAAGAAGCAAGAGTAAGACATGCTGTATAGCTGTATAGCTACCATCCTTTGTCTTATGCCAATTCTTCTAATTTTCAAATGAAGACTGAAGCCCAGCATGTGCAAAGGGTCTACAGAGTGTCACATGAAGAATTAGTGAGAGGAACGTAGATGAAGGACATTTAAAGTTCCATTGCATACTGTTCAGTAGATGCCCCTGCCCAAACCCCATTGAATGCAAGCCCTATCACTCCACTCTTGGGTGCCCCTCCTAGCTCTCTCTAATCTGTTTGTAATACTTTTCTATTCATCTTTAGCAGGGGGTTAGACTTATGGCCTTGAGTTGCTTGTTATAATGAGAATGATTTCCTTGACTGTGGTTCCTGGTCCATTTTAAGAAGCTGTGTTCAGAATCATTCCTTAAGTCCTGGATCTCAAAGAAGAGCATCTGTCCATCTCCAATTTCAGTGGTAATTTTTTTTCTAGAGCCTCTCTCAGAAAGGGGAGTTAAGAAAGTCTCTACTTGGAGTATTTTCTTTCTCCCTTTTGTCTTTTCCTTCTTTTTAATTGTGGTTTGGGTGGACTTCCAAAGGGGACACTAGTCTTCTATTCAACAGTGTGTATGTAGTTTGTTTGCATTAGGTCAATTGATCAGACGGGCCTTGAAACCACATGATCTTAAGGTTCCCACCCCAGTGACTTGTTTCCTCAAGGTGTTTGGTCATGATGAGGACATTTCCACTCCTCTCCTCATTCAGTGTGACAGATTGTGGTGACTTTCTTGCTGTGATGCTGCATACTGTTTGACCAGAAATGCCAGTAGGATCACCTATGCCAAACAGCTCTCATTGGAGCTTCCAGATTGGAAACAGGAATATATAGTCAGGTTCTGAGGGATTAGCCACTGAAAACCTTATGACTAGCAGCAAAACATCATCTGATATAATGCTGGGAAATGAGACCCTCAGGTTGGAAGGAGCCCTCCTCAAAACAAAGTCAACTTGAAGTCAAGATGTAGCAAGGCATTGGGGGACCTACTCACCATGAAGAACAGTTACAAGAGATCGTTAATTACCAGAAGGTGAGCAGTATGCCAGATGAACTGAGGGAAATAAGACTCCATCAACATGAAATGGAACACATTAAAGATCCATCTCCTACGCATTAGTGACCTGAAATGACAAGGAAGTAACCATTTTTTTAGATAATCATATGGTGTATTATATGGGAATGACAAATCTAAGAAGAACAGTGTTGCACTCAATATCAAAAAAAGCATTTCAACATCTGTCTTGAAACACAATGCTGTCTGTGACAGAACAATATCTACATGCCCACCAGAAAGACTAATTAATGCAACTATCCTATTATTGACACACGAGCCACCAAAGCTCGGGATGAGGAACTGGATTAATTCTACCAACTTCTTCCATTTGAAATTGATAAACATACAATTGAATGATTTGACAACTATTGGTGGTTGGGATATTAGAGCTGGAAACAAGTGGAAGGAACAGTTATTGGAAAATGTGACCTTAATAAATAAAATTGAAGCTGGAGAGCATATGACAGAATTTTGCAAGTCACTGAAAAAACTTTTTTTTTCCTTTTCAACAATGAAACAGCACCTATAGGCACAGACATCACCAGACGAAATAGAGAGGAACTGAAATGATTTATGTCTATGGGAAGACAAGGATCTCTGGTGGCATGGTGGTTATGAGTTGGACTTCAACCCACAAGACTGGGAGTTCAATACCACCAGGTGTCCGTGGGGAGGAAGACAGGACTTTCTACTCCCTTACACCATTACAGTCTCAGAACCTCACAGGGGCCATTCTGTTCTGTCCTGAAGAGTCACGATGAGTCGGACATGGACTCTATGGTGGTGTGTGAGTATAGGAAGACATGATGGGAAATATCACCAATGTCAGCCACACAAGCCTAGGGATCGGGTCCACTGTAATCTCGAATTTGAGAAGAACAGACAAAATCTATTTCTGAGGCTATACAGCTAGAATGATCTTTAGAGGATCACTGAAAGAAGGGAAGATCCTCAACCAGATGGCTTGGCACGGTGCTTACAGTGATGGCCTCAAACAGACACAATTGTGAGGCGGGCGCAGGACTGGGCAGTGCTTCCTTCTGTTGTGCACCGGGTCACTATGAGTTGAAGCTGACTTGAAGGTGTGTAATAACAAGAGGAGAAGGTTTTTAAAACTTTATCCCCAGATACTCTACACACACATGGAGATAGGCATTTTATGCACCTGCAAATACATAGATAGAAATATACTTTGCCAAACTTATACATGAGGAGGCTTTAAAAAGTTCATGGAAGCGTGGACTTAAAAAGATAATGGAATTTTGCCATAAACTGTTTGAAATGCCAATCATATATTCTTGGGAACGGTGTTATTTGCTTTCCCAGATTTGCTTAGTTTGCGCGCAATCTTATGTTTCCACTTGTAGTCACTGCTGTTATTACAGGATTAGATATGTGATAATATTCACCATTGTCTTTCATTTGCTTTTAAGAATTGATAAATAATTTTATTGGGAGCTCTTCTAACAATCCATGCATCAATTTTATCATGTTGTCATTGTCATTTTCAAAACATTTTCTTTCTACTTGAGCCCTTGGTATTAGCGCCTTTCATTCCCCTCTCTCCCCCACCTTCCTACTCTTGATAGATTATTATTTTCATGTTTTACATGGATCACTGTTTCCCTTCACCAATATTTCTGTTGTTTTTTCCCCTCAGATGGGGTGGGAGTGTGGTGCTAGTATACATTATATTGCAACTGGTTCCCCCTTTCTCCCTCTTCTCCCCATACCTCCATTATTGTTCCTGAGGGGGTTATCTGTCCTGAATTCTGTGTGTTGAGAGCTCTTATTTATACCAGTGAAAACGCTCCCATCCTGTCAGATTTGTAAGGTAGAACTGCAGTCACAATAGTGAGGATGAGGGTGGAAAGCACTAAAGACCAAGAAAGAGCAGCAGTTCTCAACCTGTGGGTCTCGACTTCTTTGGGAGCTGAATGGCCCTTTCACAGGGGTTGCCCAATTCATAACAGTAGCATAATTACAGTTATGATATAGCAACAAACATAATTTTATATTGGGGGGATCACCACAACATGAGGAGCTATATTAAAGGGTCTCCGCATTAGGAAGATTAAGAACTACTGAACTAGAAGAATGTTGTGTGTTTTATCGGTGCTGTACTGCACCCTGACTGGCTCATCTCTTCCTTGTGACCCTTCTGTGAGGGGATGTCCAATTGTCTACAGTAGGCTTTGGGTCTCCACTCCACCCCCCAACCCCTCGTTCATATAGATATGATTGTTTGTTTGGGGTCCTCTAATGTCTGATACCTGATCCCATGGACACCTTGTGATTGCACGACTTGGTGTGTTTCTTCCAAGTGGGTCTTGCTTCTTCCCTGCTAGATGTCCATTTGTTTAACTTCAAGCCTTTAAGACCCAGATGCTGTATCTTCTGATAGCCTGGCACCCAAGTGACTTCCTTTCTTTTGGTGATATGTGTTGCATCTTACCCTTGTTGCACATTGCCTTCTCTTCCACCCATATTAATACTCACCTGCCTTCTAGTTGATGCTTTTATTTTTCCACATACACCCCACCCCTAGTAATCATCAAAGAGTATTTCTTTCTGTGTGCAAACCTTTTGTTGACTCTTTAGAATAGCAATGTCGTACCATATTTTCCCTTTAGCCATTGTTTTATTTTACTTGGCATAATTGACTCCACCATCAACCATATTACAGGGTGTTTCACAGATTTCTTGTTATCTTTAGAGTTTTAGATTCATTGTGGTTCTTTAATCTTACATCATGATATTCTATTGTGTGTATGTATCATACTGGGATTATCCATTCATCTGTTCGTAAGCCCTTGGGTTACTTCCATCTTCTTGCGATTGTGAAAAATACTGTGATGAATATATAAAGAAGCATATTTGTTTTTTGTCATGGCTCTTATACTATCAGTAGGGAACGAGTCTCTGGAGATGGATGTCAAGCTTGGTAAAAATGGAGTGAGACAAAAAGAGAAAGCCCCTCAGCAAGATGGATTGACACAGGAGCTACGGCAAGGGGCTCAAATTTAGCACCGGTTTTGAAGATGGCATAGGCCTATGTAACTACTGTACATATAACTGTTCTGAGTTAGAACCAATTTGATGGTACCTAATAACAAGCAATGGGTCATTGGGTCTTAAGGTATGTCTATTTCCAACTTCTAAAGGAAACCATTTCCCATAATGGTTGCACAAATTTTCAGCCTTACTAGCAGTATCTGAGAGTTGCAGTTTGCCAGCATTTGTTATTTTCTATTGTTTTGTTGTCATTATTGCTGACATTGGTATAATTGCTGGGTTGAAGTGGTATCGCATTGTTTTTTTTTTATTTTCAACTCTCCATTGGCTAATAATCATGAGTATTTCTTTATTGGTTTGTTGGCTTCTTGACTGTCTTCTTTGGTGAAGTATCTGTTTATATTCTCTGTTCATTTTTTAATTGGATTGTTTGTCTTTTTAGTTGTTGAGGTATTGACATTTTCTATACAATTTAGTGACTAGTCCCTTGTCATATATGCTGCTGCCAATTTTACCCCCAGTCTGTAACTTCTCTTTTTAAGCACTTCATCTATGTTCTTAGACCATTAATAATTCAGGGAGACATCCTCTCTTATCTGCAGCTGAATTCAAGCATAGATATGCGGTTTTTGTTTCTGGATGCGTTTATAGGTTGTGCTGGGTTGTCTAGATAAACAAAACCCATGAACTTTGTATTAAGATGTCATTTTATATCAAGAAGGCACCCCAGTCCACTACAACTCAAGTCCATGGGTTTGGTGCCAGCTGGAGCCCCTTTCAGCACACATAGCTGCAGGCCAATGGGGCAAAAAGATGAAACAGAAAGTAGGGAGATCACAGACTGATGAGGAAAGAGTCCCATGGATCCAAGGTCAGTGGGAACATGGCAGAGTGCCGAAGCTCCCCCAATCAGAGGCCCACACAGGGTCAACCCTGGAGGCAGAGACAGAGTCCTAGAGAGGAGGAAGGAGGAAGGAAAAGGATCAGAGGAAGGAGAAGTTCTGCATCTCTCTTCTGAAACAACCACAGCCCAAGGAGCCGTCATCAGGCTGTGACCTACTGAGCAGTTGCACTACACCCCTACACTTTGACACAAGTTCAAGCTGACATGAAATCTAACTGCCACAGTCATCTACATGATTCAGGGGGGCTCAAGCGTGTAGACATATCATAGGTTGAATTGTTTCCATCCCAGGATCCTATTTCTCTTTTGTGAAAAGATGAACTCAGCTCTCCATGGTCACCATGAGGTAAGATTCTCCCAGAATATGAGACTCTAAAAAAGTATCTGATTCATTGGGGTTCCAGGCAATGTTTGGAGAAGATGTTTTTCCCATTTTGCCTCGGGGTTTTAAACTACCAAGTGAGTCCAATGGACTTTATATCTCTGAGCTGTTGTTTCACACACAACCTTTGGGGACCTGCTTCTTATTATAGATGAAGATGGTGTGTTGGGGGAGAGAACACCCTTAGCCTGTTGACTTGCAGCCTTCTTTGGGAAAAGACATTCTCTCTGAAAGCCTTCAGCCCTCCTGGTCTCTTACATTCATTCTTCAAGTTCTCTCAGTAAGGCTGTCTTATAGCCTGAACAGACACGCCTGCACACACACGTGCATTTGGTGTGTTTGGGGTGTTGCTATATATAGAATCTGGTTGCTAGCAATCTCATAGAATATTCTCTCATTAGTCTCTGCCTCATTACCCCTTTTTACTGCATTAGCACACTTGCCACAAGTTGTCACACACCTTGGAAATCTTATGAACTTAAGTACCCTGACCAATCAACTCAACCCCCCAAAAGTGAGCAGACCCACTTGCACTGAGTCATCCCTGCCTCGTTGCCACCCGATAGGCTAGAGACAAATGGCTGCATGGGATTTTCAAGGCTGTAATCTTCCTAGGAACAGACTGCCAAGACTTTGTTTCAAGGAGCAGGTGGTGGGATAGAAGTGCAGCCCTTTGTTGTTCAGAGTAAAATGCTTAACCACGGTATGACCAGGGACCCTTCAATCTGCTCAGGGAACCAAACAGAAAGATAGATTCATGAAGTTTTACTTAGCCTTAACCAGACAACTGAGAGATGGCAGGATTTGGGAGAAGCAGCCATGGTTATTTGTCACTAATTCAAGGAACGCCTTCCACCTCTGGACTCCTGACCATGCCTCCTTTTCTCTGATGGATCTGGAAGCCAGCTTGGTGGCAGACCTTGGGAATGAAGATTCTAGGGCTGTTGTCTGCATGCAATAGTACAGAGTAGGCAACAGACCAGGTAAAATATGAGGTCCAGGTCCAGAACCAACTCAGGTGGGACGACAGAGTGTGTGGGTATCTGTGCTGGTGGGCAGGTAGATGGGGTGGAAGTGGCAGGGAGGTCTGGAGAAGCTGGTTTCTGCTAACTTTACTAATGTTGGTGATGTAAGGAACAAGAGTGGGGTAGGATGAACTTGAAGTTTCAGGAGAGAGGGGAGGTGAAAAAATCGTTCCTGGGAAGTCTTGGAGGGTGCAGATTTAAAGGAAAACCTGGTGGTGTGGCTGTGGGCTTTGCCACAGTGAGGCCTCACGGGTTCAGCTTAATAGAAAGGAGGTCGCACTGAACCAGAGGTATTTACTTTTCCCACGTGAATGCGATGAACTGAGGAGAGAAGAGAGGTTCTAGAGAGTGGCCGCTGAGTATTAAACAGGAAGGCAGGATGGGATGAGAGGCCATTCATGGAGTTGGGAAGAGGTTCAAATGGAATGGAATCTCCGCTGCTGAAGGACATTGTTGCTGGGGCACCAGGGGACTGAGCTATAAGGCGTTCGAAGCTGGAGAGCATGACATTTTGGTTATGGGGGAGTGACATGCTAGAGTGTGACCACTTTGGGTCTAAGAAGCTCAGATAAAGGCAAGATGGCACATTGGAAGAAAGATCTTTGGCCCTAAAGAGTCATCTAGGAAAGCACTTCTGTTGATCCTCCTTGGCTTCCCCCTTCCTTCCTCCCTTTCATCATCACCCTCTGGTCTCTCTGAATGGGACTGACCCCACTGCACTGAGAGCCCATAGTTCCCAAGGAGGAACCACCTATCGTGGCTTAAGCTGGTGACTGCATGACGAGCAAGTGGGCCCTTGTAACCCCTGGGCTAACAGGGTGTCTTGGTGTGAGACTAGAGCGCTCATTGCCATCAAGTGAACTCTGCCTCATATGTACCCTATAGAACAGCTCTTTGAGATTTCCCAGACAGCCAATGCTTATGGGAGCCAACAGACTGGTCTTTCTCTAGGAGATGGCATTGAACTGTCAACCTTGAAGTGTCAGAATAGGGACCCACCATCAAGCTGTGCCACAGGCGATCCTTGCTACGCAGGGTGAGGAGGCCTTGGAGTGATCCTGCTGAGATGGGCTGAAGCCCAAGCAACTGGAATCCCTAGCCTGGATGCCAAAGATACAGGACCAGGCATGGTGATGTGAGAGAAACGTCTCTCCCTTAGCGTTCCATGGAGATGTTTCTGGAATTCTGTTGTTGTGGGCCATTGGGCATTTATTTCTGTAAAAACTTATCTGGCCCCTCTTTTAAAAGTTAAAAGCCTTTCCAAGACTTGTTTCTAAACTCTTCTGAGATCTTTTTCATTTAATAATGGAGGGTAGATTTCATTTGACGGCACTTCCCAATACCAGTGCCACCTGCATCAGACACAACTTCAGGCCCAGGAGCCCTGAATGAGACCCATCTAGTCCCTTACTCCAATGATATGTCATGCCCTCTCTGTGAAGCATGTCATGGAAAGAGCCCTTGCTTTGGGCTGGGTGGACCAAGTCTCATCTCTGCACTCCGAGGTGTGAGCTCTGTGCCCTTCAGCAGATCATTTCATTGGCTGACTGTCAATTAAACACCCTGCAGATGTGATTCCTGCCCTTTTACTTTTCTGGAGGTGGTGTCTTTTAGCTGAAGTGCTGTGTATTCAAGGACTTGGCAAATATGAGTGATCACAGAAGGGATTCGTGATCAATTCTACAACTATCCGTATTATCATTTTAGACTTTGATTCCAACCCTGCCTTTGTCTTCTGTGATGCTCTCTACTTTGCACAAGAATCAAAAGAGAAAGAGAAAGAAAGACAGGAAGGAAAGAAAGAAAACCAACTCATTCATTAAACACTGAGGAAAATTCCCATCTGGCCAAAGGACAGTCAGCCTCCCTCCAGAGTGGCTAAATTAGAAATGTTTAAATTTTTCATCTCTTCCCTTGTCTGCATTGGGGTCAATAGCTTATTCTGACAACTTCATTACCTCCTAATGACTTCCAGTTCCTTTGCTCATTTTCTGTGGGTGTTTCAAACAAGAAAAAAAATTTCACAAAGAAAAGAATTTGACATGCTAAGTCCCCGGGCCCGGGGCTGACAAAAGGGGGGGGAGGGTGCTCTCCCTTCTCCCTGTGTGTTTGCTAAAGCTCACCAGCAGCTTCCCGTGGTTATCAGCCACTCTCCAGTTGGGCACGTTGCACCTGCCACAGTAAGATGTGAGCGATAACTTGCCTCTTCTCTCATCAGAGTTGATTTATCCTTTGCCTATAAATCTTTGTGCAGCCCTTCAAGTAGCTGTGTCAGAGATGCCTTAATCTCTGCATTACTCATTTCTTAAAGGAGAGCTAATCTATTGAGCTTTAATTATACGTCCCTTAGAAAGAGCAAGTCTTGTCTTCTGTGGCACTTCAGGCTCCAGATTTGATAATCGCTTCCGCTGGGCTTTTCACTCTCGCCTTCCCTTGAGGCTATACTTAGAAAATTGGAGGGAGAAGGGACCTTAGAGGTCACCAGACGTAACGTGGTACCCGAGCCAGGCAGCTCCTGAAAAGTGTTGGGAGACTTGCTAACAACGCAGGTTCTCTGATGAGGGTAAAATAAACCAAGAGCAGAGGTCTGAGGAGTGAATTTTTTAAAAGTGACCCTGGCAATGTGAAGGAGCAGGCAGCTGGAGGATGCAAAAATTAAATCTATAGAGTTTAAACTCATGATGGTTTCAGAGCAGAAGGGAACAAGCAGAGTTTGGAATCGGGAGGGTTGGGATACTTATGGATCCTTATCACTACTGCTATTTCTACCCCTCATTTTGGTCCTAACCCTAACCCGAATCCTGACCCTGTTCTTAACCCTCATAATACCCTTATCCTTAAACCTAGCCCTCAATAAATGGATGGCCCTCAACAAGATTGATTGTCATCGTGGCTACAATCATGGGCTCAAATAGAGACACAATGTTGCGGTTGGCACGGCACGAGCAGTCTTTCATTCTATTGTGCACAGGATCACTACGGGTTCGAATCAACTTGATGGCACAAAGCAAAACAAACCGAAACCTAGCCCCAGCCACAGCCCTGACCCTTACCCTAACCCTGACCCTGGCCCTATCCTTATTCATAACCATAACCTTATGCCCAACCCTAGCCCTACCCTTAACATTATCCCTCTCTTGGTACCTAAACTAAGCCCTAGTTCTAGTGGTACCTAAATCTAAGCATAGTCCTATTCTTTACCTTAACCCTAACTCTAATCCTATCCTTAAATGTGGCTCCAACCCTCACCTTATCCCTATTTTGATCCCTGTCTCTATCCCTAAACTGAGCCTTAGCCAGATCCCTAATCATAACCCTTATCCTGAACCATAAAGCTAACCCTAACCACATTATCCCTAAAATGAACCCTAACCTTTTCTCTATGCCTAACCCTAACCCTAACTTTATCTCAAGCTCTTTATACCAGCCAAGTATCCTGGGACAAGTGCTGTATCCTGGGCAGTCTTAATTTCCTGGCATCAAAGATGGGGCTCTCTGTGCCGTAGAGAATAGTTCTGGGGTTAAAGTGGGAGCACGTTAAAGGTACCTGAGATAGCACCTGGTACCTGGCAGGACTTATGCCCTTTCTTGTGGCCCAGATCCCTGTTTCTTTTAACATTACAAACTTGAATAAAATTATATTTTCATTCTTACTAATCCTTCCTTAGTTATTATTAATATAATCTCTCATTGAACTCTCACAGGATCCTTATGGGGTTTTAGTGTTTTAGTAGATCCTTTTAGTGTTTGTCAAACTGACTCCAGCTTCTGGAAGCCTTGTATGACAGAACAAAACATGGCTCAGTTCTGTTTCATCTACACACGTTTTGGTATGTTTGAGTCCATTGTAGTGCACAGGTAAACATCATTGCTTTCTAACTCTTAGCATGTCTACAGGACAAAGTAGAACTTTGAACTTCTCCGTAGAGTTGATAAGGCTGGACATCTTTATAGAAGCAGACTGCTGCATCCTTCTTGAGCAGGGCAGCAGATGATTTTGAACCATCAGCCCTTTGGTTAGCAACAGAGCATGTAATCACTGTGACAGCAGGGCTCCCACAGTATCAGTCGTATACTATATGTATCTCTCTAATCTATGCCTAATTGACTTTGATAGAGCTCCACATCCCATGACTGTGTTTTGCTTTGAACACAGTACAGCTGACGCCAAAGCCCACGCCTTCAGGATCTCCCTGTTTTGGGACTATTGATTTCTCATCGAAATCCTAAAGATTTCATAGAACCAAGAAGAACTGCCCCATCTGCTTTCCAAAACTGCAGTCATTACATAACATGGTGATAAATGGAGAGAATAATGACACTGCTAAGGATTTCATTTCACTTGTATCCACAACAAAAGTTCATGGAAGCAGCTGTCAAAAAATCAAATGATGCAGTGCATTGGACAAATCTGCTGCAAAGGCTTATTTTAAAATGGCAAAAACCAAATATGTATAGGATTGACCAAACTGGCAACCAGATAGGAAGCTCATGCCCAAAGCTCCATGGACATAGGTGGGAAGGGAGATTTGGAGGTCGAGTAGGGGTCTCAAGTCTGTCAGTCAATTCCCAAGACAGCTCAGAGCACTTATTTGAAACAGAAGCTGACTCCAACTCCATTGCCTGCACTCCCTGCAGATGCCTGTAGTCTCAGGCCCATCAGCTGCCTCTTTCATGGTGCTTAGGGTGTCCACTCTGCCTTGATTGACGCCACAGGCCAGCCACACCCTGTCTTGGCACTCCTCGCAGACTCGCCAGCCAGATCCCCCCAACACCCAGAGGTCTCCATGCTGAGGTCTCCACCCCATCTCTCAGCACTCCCCACAGACCTCCCAGACAGCACCCTACCCCACCCCACACACAAAGGTTTCCATCCTACCACGATTCTCCAGACCTGCCAGGCATCAGTATTATCACCAGTCAGAAGCTTGTGCAACTGCAGCAAAGGGACCCAACCCTTTGTGGATTTGCTACAGCATTCTCCCTTCTCCCTACTCAATCTTCCCGCTTCTCCCTCCCCCCCTCCCCATGAGCTTCAAGCAGTGGATCTGCATGCTAACAAAAGTAGAGGACCCTTCCTTCCATCCACCTACCTGTGGTAAGTGTCCCTAGCCAGGAACAGATCACCCAATCCACAACCCATTCCCAAGATATGCACTCCTGTGCTCAGGGCAACACTTTCCATCAGACTGCAGCATGCACATCTGCAAACAGCCCTGAAGGAGACCTGAGGGTGGGTGGAACACAAAGCATAGTCCAAGGCATAAAGGAAACCCCAGCAGGACAAAGGTGAAACACAACCCCTCAAGGCAATTGGCTATAGACAGCCTACAGAAACACCAACACCAACATCCCAAAGAGAGATCCCAGGAAATGACACCTAGTTCCAACAAATCAACCAAAAAACAGCAAGTTGCTTCAACAGCTTCAACAGGAAAAGAGAAACAAACTTTAATGCCAGAAGACCACCTGGACCTAACAGCAGTCATAGAAAAGGCAGACATTGACCTCCCACAGAAAAATATCTTCAGAGTGCTGCTTAGAATCATATAGGACATGAGGGAACCATTATAGAAAAAGGATGAAATCATAAAAGAGACAAAGGTCACGCAGCAAAGTGGAAATACAAAAGCTAAGGGGCGAGATAATAAGAAACTAATAGCAAACTCATAACTTTGCCTAGGAAATGGAAGAAGCAGAGAACTACACTTGTGACATGGAGAATTTGCAAGCAGAAATTAATAAATGTGAGGTAAAAGTCTAACAAGTTCATCAGTGAAGCTGAGAAAAGAAAAACCCAGAGCTATGTTTGATGCCATGAGAAAGAACAACATCAGAATAATTTGATTACTGGAGGAATGCACATCAAAAAAATCTATGTCCAAAATAGTGATGGAATTCTTAGAGGAAAACTTCCCTAGTTTAATGAATGAAAACCAGGCAACCATCCAGGAGGCCAAAAGAACATCAGTTAAACTAAATCCCAAGAAGAAGACACCAAGACATATAGTTGTTAAACTATCCAACTTTGAGGAAAAGGAGAAAATCATAAGAGCAGCTAGGAAAAA
>PVJH01030440.1:0-24816 GCA_004026705.1 Nesogale talazaci
GGGGGGGGGGGGGCATCTATCGTTCTTTGGCTGAAAGGGAGTCCCCAGGAAAGGCTTCGGTCTAGCGCAGACGTCTGGCCCACGCTGGCTTGCCTCGCTCGGGTTCTGGGTTCTGCGGGCAGGAGCGCGCTAGGCCCCTCCCCGCGGGCGCGTGGGCGCGTGCGCGCTCCCCCTGGTCAGTTTCCGCCGGCATCTGGGCTTCGGAGCTCCAGAATTGGGCATCCGCCGCCCAAGACGCATCTCGGGACAGCAAGTGGGTCCAGACCTGGTCTCGCGCGCGCGCGCGCGCGCGGGCTCCAATGGCCCTCCCTTCCCCTGCCCTCCGCCTGGAGCCCTCTCCGGGTTTGGATGCCATCTCCTGGGAAACACCCGCGTCTGTCCCCGTCTCCCGCACACTTGCTCCCCACATCCAAGCGCTTCTTGGGACCCCCTCCATTGTACCCGACCTCCATTGTCCGGCCCCCGATCACCGCGTCCCAGGGCCCTGGCACCGCCTCCTCCCTGGGCTCCCGCCTCAGGCTTTGGGATCGACCTTGGGGACGGCTGCCCTTGGACTGTGTGGCCACCCCCTGGGGGGAGGGGAAGAAAGAGGGGGGCGGGGGGGTGCGGAATGAAGTTTAGGTCCTAAAACCTGGTCCCCTTCTTTATTCACGTTTTCTCACAGTGTACACACACACACACACACACTGGCGCGCCCGCGCGCGCTCCGTCACCCGGTAGAGATGAGCCGGGGCCGCCCTCCGATGGTCATCCCCGGAACTGCAATTCCTTCCAAATGGCTCTGCGGTTACGGATAACCGGGACAAGGGTTGGACTGGGCCTTCTCCTCTGAAAAAGGTTGTTGTGCTTCTGATGAGAGCGTCGTAGAACTTCCGTGGGAGACGTTGGACTACCTGGCAAGCCGTTGAACTACTTTGCAAGAAGGAAACACAAGAAACTCCATTTCGGAGAAGGAATAACGTGTGGCCTTTAGGCCCAGCTGCACAGTTGAGTCACTCAAGAGCTAACCGATGGTCTGAAGACGCCACTCCAGAAAGTCTGGAGAACCCCGATAAGGCCAGAATGACGTCAAGGAGCCGCTAAGCTGCCGATATAAACCCGGGTAGAGACGCGCTGGCTTTTCAGAGAGCTGGGAACCCAGAAGACACCCACGCCTGCTCTCTCCACTGAGGAAGGCCGTGCTTCATGGGACTGTGATGCTGGAATAATTATGAAGGGTGCTGTCCCTAGTCCTGATACTTGTTTGAAATGATTTTAGAGGTCGATTTTAAATGAGCATTATTCGATGTGTTTTTGCAGTGAATAAACCGAGCCTTCGAAAATGGCAAAGAGCAGGAAGTATTGATTGATCGTGCCACACATGACAGCTTCCACGGGCAGGGCCACTTTCAGAGTCGCCCGCCTTGGCCGTCCTTTCTGCCTCTCCTCCTCCTGTCTGGCTCACAGAAGAGGGGGGACCTCCGCGACAGAGCAGTCCCTGTACTCTGGACTAGGCCTGCCTGACTTGCACTCTGGGGTGGATGGCCCGCACCTCTCCTATGCCTGGTAAGAAAGAAGTGTCCCCCAGGCCCCAGCAAACAGTCCAGAGGGCAAGTAGCTTAAAAGGCTACTTTCCTCCTGGTTGGACTTATGTACTCAGGGTGAGGGGCAAGCCTGGTGCCCGGCCTCACCGCTTGGTGCCCTGGGGCATCTTATAAAGGACTGTGGGGTTCAGAGATATGCTGCCTCAGAAATGGACCCCAGAGTCTAGTGGAGGTCAAGGCAATGGCTAGAAAAGTTAGAGGTACTGAAAACCCCAAGACTACAGCCCTGAGTCACCTTTCAGGTCTAGCATTGAACTCAGTCCTGTATGAGGCCAAATGGCTGACACTGGCTTTGGAACAGGAGACAGGGAAGCAGGAAGCGCAGGGAGGAAGTGGGTGGGTGAGGGTGCATGGAGGAGGTCACCATGGATGAGTGGAAACAGAAGGTGTGAGAACTGTTGACCGTCCCGAGATGACCCGTTCCACACACCTCCACCTGCTCCACCCTAAAAAGTGGGTCTTATTTATCGATTCACTGAGTCTTGGTTTTGCTTCTAAGTGAAGAAGGGAGGCCAAGAGGTGCCGACGTCATCCGGAAGGACTCGGTAGTTGATTCAAATCATCAAATGCCTATCTATTGGCTGCATGTGTGAAGTGTGAGGAGGGGGCCGTGGGGGGGGGGGCTCCCAGGTTTCTGGAGGGAGCTTGGGAAGAATGGCAGGCCTGAGAGGCAGAGGGTGACTTGTCCCATGTCCCATGAGTGTGGGGTACATCTGAGCCTTTCTAGCAGAGCTGCTAGTGGGTGGATTCACTGGATTAGCTCCCTCAACCATGCCATCTGGACGGCCCTGCAGTGCCTCAGAGGAATGGTGTGGCGGTCATGTACTTGATGTCTATTTCATGATTGGGAGTGTAGGGGTGGAGTCTAGCCTGTCACTCTGGAGATAGCCAGTTGAGGCCTCTGTGTGGGAATGACTTTCTCCTGAGAATTCTGGGAAGTCTCACAGTATTTCCCAATTAGAGAAGAGAGACTTAACTGAGTCTCCAAGATGATGAACTACTGACAAAATGAGATGACAGCATGCTGATGGATCCTGATTCCTGGAGAATGGAGAAGCCAGAGAGGCCACATGGGCTTGCCCTGATGGAACCAGACCTCTGGGGCCGGAGAAGCCACAGAGACCTCTGCCAGTCCTGAAATGCTCCCACCATCAGTGAATACTGCTGATGGACCCTGCACCCTAGAAAAGAGGAGCCATGGGGAGACCCCTGCCAGAACCGGACTCTGCACCCACCGGCCTGTGACTTCATGAGTCAGAAGGAGTCTTTATAGACTGGTATCAGACATATGGGCTAATATCGGACTTAGGACTTTGGACTGGACTGGGTTGGGATGTTTTCTCAATGGTCCATTCCTCTTGTATATAAACCTTCCCCTTCTATCCATATGTGTGTCTATGAATTTGTTTCTCTAGTCTACCCAGACTCACACAAAAGGCCCAGCCACCTGCTTCCTCATCGTTGAAACCCACCACTGTGGAGTTGATTCTGACTCCGCACTCCGCGAGCACAGCCAAGGAACGCCCATGGCTCGGCCAACTCGCACACACGGGGCATGAGCATGGTTATACAGATTCCACAATATACAACATCCTGGGGCCCCGGCTGGGAGGGAGATGGGGTCCTAAGAGAGAGGGTTTAGAATGTGGAACAAATGGGAGCAAGGAAAGGGAAGACCAAAGACCACTCATTCTGAAGCAGGGTGCAGGCCAAGCAGGACCTTTGAGGGTGCCCACAGTCAGAGGGGTGGGCATAGAGCCCGGGCAAAGATGGACAGAGAGCACTCCAACCTCCAGGAACGAGTGTCAGTAGCTTTCAGGCGGTGCATAGTAAGGGGCTGAGGAGAGTCTGTGGGACTTTCCCGCCTCGGGCTGGTGAGAATTAGTTCACTGAGCGGATGACACAGGCCTTGGATTCAGGAGAGATTGGGGGTGAGGCAGAGAAGTGGTGGATGTAGGTTTTCTTGGGGAGGGGAAAGCTGTGGGTTCGTTTTAGGAAGAGATCTGAACAATTTAACCACAGATCAGAGCAGAGACCTGTAAACTACAGATGGGGAAAAAAACAGTGGAGAAGGAAAGGTTGAAGATAAAGGAGAAGGAGGTAGGTAGTCTGGTGTGAGACAAAGTTCATTAAATGTATAACAATAAGAGATATTTGACGTCAAATAAAGGTTGACGCATGTGAGATGAACTGCACACTAATTGCCCCATCACAATTGGCCTCTACTCAAGCCCTCCCTCACTGCAAGAGCATTTTGTTCTAATAACCCGGCATTCTGTGATGTTCACCTTCCCAAAATGATCGCTGAAGACAAAATGGGTGCATAAGCAAATGTGGTGAAGAAAGCTGATGATGCCCGGCTATCAAAAAGGATAGCATCTGAGGTCTTAAAGGTTTGAAGATACACAAGTGGCCATCTAGCTGAGAAGCAACAAAGTCCACAAGCAGGATGCACACCAGCCTGTGTGATCATGAAGTGTTGATGGGATCAAGTATCAGTCATCAAAGACCCAGAACAAAAAATCATATCAATGTGAATTAGGGGGGCAAGGTGAAGTGGAGACCCAAAGCCCATCTGTGGACAACTGGACATCCCCTTACAGAGTGGTCACAAGAAAGAGATGGGCCAGCCAGAGTACAGTAGAGCACTGACAAAACATGTAACTTTCCTCTAGTTATATAATGGTCCCCACCCAGTATCATGACCCCAAATCTACCTTACAAATCCAGATGGACCAGAGCATGTACACTGGTACAGATAAGAGCTCAAAGCACAGACTGAGGCCTAGTGGTGTAGTGATTGTGTGAGGGACTGTAACCCACAGGGTTGATGGTTCAAATCCAGCAGCCTATCCAGGAGCAAGGCTGGGCTTCCTACTTCCACCAGGGCAGTGATGCCACCAAAAGAGAGAGAGAGAGAGAGAGAGAGAGAGAGAGAGAGAGCTCAAAGCACAGGGAATCCAGGATAAATGAATCCCTTAGGACCAATAATGAGAGTAGCAATACCAGGGAGGGGAGGGGGAGGTGGGGGGAGAAAGAGGGAACTGATCGCAATGATCGGTATAGAACCCCCTCCCAGGGGAACAGACAACAGAAAAGTGGGTGAAGGGAGGCAGCGATCAGTGTAAGACATGGGGAAAAAATTTATAAATTATCAAGGGCTCATGAGGGAGGGAGGGAAGGAGCTGATAGCGAGGGGTTAAGTAAAAAGAAAATATTTGGAAAATGATGATGGCAACATAGGTACAAAGGTGCTTAATTAACACAGTGGATAGATGGATGGAGGGATTATGATAAGAGCTGTAAGAGCCTCCAATAAAATTATTTTAAAATAAAAATACTTGGCATTTTTAGGTAACTATTTGGAACAATAAATATATATAAAATATTTCCCTCTATGTTCTCCTATTTGTTCCTGTCTCCAAGTGAAGCATACTGATCCCGGGAAAAATTTAAGACTATCATCAAGCAAAGGGCACACAGCTCCTTCTGGTGTGTTTGCTCTCAGAATCTTTTCTTCCTTTTTTTTTGGGGGGGGGCATCACTGCCCTCTGGTGGTGGGAGTAAGAGGCCCAGCCTTGCTGCTGGATTTGAACCTCCAACCCAGTGGGCCACAGTCCCGTGCACAACCACTACGCCACCGGGGCTCAGCCCCAGGATCTTTTCTAAGCACTATCATTTTCTGCTAAGAATGGGATTGTAGCATGCATGTGTGTAATACTGGTGCATAACAAATTACCCCAGGACTGTCTTACTCGAGGCAGCCCTGAGGGTGGGGTGGGTTACAAAGTGGACGACTGACCTTGAGGCCAGCAGTTTGAAACCTGGAGCTACTTTGCAGGAGAAAGAAGAGGCGTTCTACTTCCATAAAGGGTTACAGTCTCAGAAACCAGTCAGGGCTGGTCCACTCTGCCTTACGAGTCAGAACCAAATCTGTGACAGTGAGTTTGGTGTGAGTTCTTTTGAGCTGTGTGTTGGCTGGAGGTCTTGCCCTGGAGGGCAGCTTGAACATCCTGGAGGCACAGCCCACTCCAAGGGAGGACAGAACAAGGAGGGAGCTCCTTACCTGGTCTCAGAGCTCTGTACACCAGACCCCACCTCCAGTCAGCTCACAGACGGGGCTTCCCACGTCACTCCTCTCATCAAAACCCCTCCACTGCCTCGCAAGAAGCCAGCCTGTCCACTCAAGGGCTTCCGTACACTTGGCCTCCCCTGTCCGTCCCACCTCCTACCTTCCAGCTGTGCCCAGGGTCCCCCTCATCCCACAACTCCTTCTCAGTTTCCCACAGGGACGCCATCGCAATTCGTCTCTGCCCGGTCAGACCCAACCGGTCCTGCAGGGACACCAGCTCTCCAAACCACCCATAAAGCAGCGCTTCTCAACCTGTGAGTTGCAATTCCTTTGGGGGTCAAATGACCCTTTCACAGGGGGCGCCTTAGCTCATCGGAAAACATAGATTTCTGAGGGTCTTAGGAACCAAGACACCGCCTCTCCAGGCAGCTCGGCCCACAGGCAGATATGCCCACAGACGAGTACCCCAGTGAAGACTGTTCCCCATGCCACACCCTGCTTCAAGACAAACTCTCATTGATCCGTCATGAGCCATCCATATTTCACAATATACTACAACATATTGTTTGGGGATGAATCACTATGCTTTCATTATATTCAACTTGTAACAATGAAAATACATCCTGCATTAAAAAAAAAAAAAAGAAAAGAAAACACATCCTGCATATCAGATAGTTACATTACTATTCACAACAATGACACAATGACCGCGAGGAAGTTGCAACGGAAATAATGCGATGGTGGGGGGGGGGGAGGTCCCCACCACATGAGGAACTGTATGAAAGGGTCGTGGCCTGAGGAAGGTGGAGGACCGCTGCTCGTGAGTATCGTTCCCAGTGAAGGACATACCATCAGTCTGCTCCCAAACGTCCTTCCTCCTCCTCCGAAGAGGCCATCATCCCCTGTCCTTCCTCCCCCGCCCCCCTCCCACCAGTCTGCCCTCTCAGAGGTGCTGTGTAGCAATGGTAGCCCGCCTGAAACCAGTCCGGGCCAAAGGCAAGCAGGAAAACATATGGAGGATCTGGTTTAGAAATGCAAAGAATGTTTCCAGTCATTTATTTAGATCTCTATGACACTCGTTTGTGTACACCTCCTATCTCTTTGAAAAATATGAAGAAAAAAGTAACAGAGGGTGCCTGGGAGCTAGGTTTTATTTACTCCTACGTTGGAATAAAGTAAAATCCAGCGCTTTTTAGAATTTGGCTTTTTGACACAGGCATTGAGTCTACCATCAAAACCCAGCCCACTTCTACGGCCCCAGAAGACCCCCATCCTGCTGCCTGGGGACCCCACACCTCCTGGCACCCACGGTCCGTCCGCCAGCCTCTGGTCTTCTGCCAAAGGTCTCAGTTCTGTCCCCAGACACCGCCCAGCTCATCACCTCGCCTTCCCGTTGTCCCGTCTCCTCTTCCCTGTCCTTGTTTTCTCCATGACCCTGCCTCTTTTCAGGAGCCCTGGTGGCGTCGTGGAGCAAATGCACTGAGTGCTGACCAGAAATGTCAGCAGATCAAAACCACCAGTGCCACCCCGGGGGAAAGCTGAGGCTTTCTATCTTGAAACGAGTTACGGCCTCGGGAACCCACAGGGGCAATTCTGTCCTGCCACGAGATGGAACAGGATCAATGGCAGAGTTGCCCGTTTTGAGAATGACTAGTCAGGTGTTGTGTATGAATCTCCTAAAATCAGGACCTCAGTAGGTAGGTAGGTAGGATATAAGGACCTCTCTCTCCATAACCTAGAGTTCGTGTGCTGACACAATCAACAGTTCCCTATAACCAAAAAAAAACCCTCTGGCTCTGGAGTTTTTGAGTTTCAGAGTGGAGCTGGACTTTCTGGGTTCTCGTTTTTATGAAAGAAGATGGCCAGGCCTTTCCTCTGTGTCACCTCTAGGGGCTTGACCCACTAACCTTTAGATGGAAGGCAGCACAAACCCTTGGCGTCAGCTAAGAATCGCAATAATCCCCTGGTGGCATGTAAACCCTAAGCCAGTTGTCCCCTTGTTGGCAACTCATGGGGACTGGTGTGTATCAGGGTGGAGCTGTGGGTTCCGGCATCATCGGGGGCTGGTTTTTCCAAAGACGCAGTTCACCAGGCCTTTCTGCAGAGGAGCTCGGGGACAGACTCAGACCCTCCGCTTGTGCAGGTGAGCAGGTGAGCCGCCAGCTGCCAGATTCCTCTGTCCTAGCCTACGTGAATTCAAAGTCTCCTGATGATCTGGAACAAGTCTTTCATGTCTGTCTTGCTTGTCCTAAAGGAGAACCAAATAAAAGATCCTTGCATAGCGTGTCACTGTTATGAGATCTGATTTTACTGAATGCTCTTTTGAGTCTTCATTAGCACAGGTGTCTCTCTAGTAGCCCTGGAGGCAGAGAGGCTGCTGTCACCGCAGGGTCAGCAGCTGGAAACCACTAAGTCCTCTGGAGAACGGAGATATTCTGCTCCGAAAAAGGGTTACCCTCTCAGAAACGCACAGGGGCAGGTCTACCCTCACCTGGAGGTGAGAGGCGTGAGAGAAACAGGTGAGGCGTAGGAATCGTGCGGACCCATGGAGGGGCCGGTGATCGGGTTGCAGACCGCTGTGGTGATGACTTTGGTCTGGCTTTTATTACAGGCAGGTTCGGTTGCGCAGAAGCAGGGGCAGGGAGACGTCTGCCTGCCTGTTCCCGGAGAAAAGTTTTTCAGAGAGAGACTTAGGCTTGGTGTCTGGTGTCGGGTGTCTGGGTGTTGGTGTCTGGTGTTGGTGGTGTTGGTGTTGTGTTGGTGGTGTGTCTGGTAGGGTGTGGTTGTTTAAATTAGATTTGCTATACATGCATCTAAAGGGGCTTAGGAAAGAGGGAGAGCAAGGAGTGCTGTGGATTTTTCAGGCGGTTAGGAGACAGTAAAAACAGAATTTGGTGTGAGAGAAGAGCCTGCCATTTGTGGGCAGATAACACCTGGGTAAGCTCTCTTAGTGTTAGTTTGAGCGTTTTTTAGTAAGGGGGGCAGCTGCCGCCAGGACCCAGAAGCACGGCTGCCAGCGTCTGACTGCTAGTTCCTCACCCAAGGTCTGCCCCTGTCCCACCCGCCCTCCGCTCTGCGGGTGTTACAGCACCTATTGTTCGAAATGGGCATGGGAGCAGTCCGACGTTGGGTTCAGCCCAGGAGGGTCCTGCTTTCCCACGCTGCAGGTCTTCTTCTTTTTTTTTTTTTTTTGGCATCACTGCCCTGATGGGAGTAGGTAGCCCAGTCTTGCTTCTGGAGAGCTGCGGCTGCATTTGAACGGTCCACCCTGTGGGCCGCGGTCCCGCACACAACCACTGCGCCACCAGGGCTCAGCCCCTGTAGGTCATTCTTACCTGCCAGTGTGCACCTAGACCGTGCCAGGAGGAGGGATGTGCTCTTTCTGAAGGTGCACGGTGCAGACTTTGGGAAGGCGTTTTCTGGCTTCTGTCCAGATCACATCTAGGCTGGCCATTGAGAAGACAGAGAAGGTGACCCCGGTCTGGGATCGCAGTGACCACTGCGATGGGCCTTCTCTGGGTGGGGACGGAGGGCCCAGGCCTGTGGAGCAGAGACCCAGAGAGAGTTGGGACACAAAGGGGGCCCACTGGAGCGCAGACCCGAAAGAGAACGTGTCTGTGGGGAGGTTCCCTGTCGCTCCCCCACCCCCACCCCCAACTTGCCTGGCTCGGAGCTGGTGTGCGGTGAGCGAAGGGAGGGGACCAGCGGTGAGCGGTGGCCGCAGGGCTGGAGTCACGGGAGCCTGAGTCGTGGTTTATCAGCCCATCGGCGCCGGCCACGCTCCACCTCCCCTTACCCCGCCTGTTCCGGCCTGGCCCGGGGAGGAGGGAATGGCCTCCCGGGCTTTCATTCATTTTGGGAGTTAATTGACCTTGACTGCCCTTTCCGGCTGCCCGCCCTGAGCCGGAGCCATCCAGAGGAACAGCGGGCCAGCCCTTGCTGAAAATCAGGGGTGGCCGTCGTCCTGTTCTCCATTCTCACTTTACAATGTCTTTACACATCACGTCTTCCACCTTTATGCGTCTACCAGGGATGAAGCATGATACTGCCCAATTGACAAGCAAGGAAACAGACTCGCAGAGGTTAATGAACGTGTCCAAGGTTACACAGCTACTGCTTGGTGTGTGGGATTTGAACCTGGGGAGAATTCTGTCTTTTCTTTTTCTTTCTGTCTGTCTGTCTTGCTTTCTCTCTTTCGCTCTTTCTTTCCTTCTTTCTTTCTCTCTTTCAATCATTTTGTTGGGAGTGCTCACAGATATCCCAATATTTCATAGTTCAATTACATCAAGCAGGAGTGTATAATTGCTACCACAATCCATTGCCAAATAGTTCCTTTCTTCTTGAACTCCTTCATATCTGCGTCTCTGCCCCCTCCCTCCCCTCGATACCCCCCAAGGACCCTTATTCTTACCCCCCCTTATAATAATTTTGTTATTTGCCATCTCTTACACAATCCAATATATCCATGCAGTGCTATCAGCTTCCTCCTCACCCCCCCCTTTCTTCCCGGGCTTTCAGGGAACCATTACTCCAGTTATTGTCCCTGAAGGGTTCACTCTCTTGTCGGGCCCCATTCTTAAGAGTAGGTTCCACCAGTGGGGCAGGTGATGTGGGCCCTTTCTGTTCCGTGTGGTGGTGCTCTTGATCCCCCCCTTATCTGGGGGGATGGAGTTCAAGGGATGGAATTGTTTCGTACTAACTTTGATACCCACAGCTGGTTCAAAGTGACCCCGTATAGGACACAGTAGAACTTCTTAGACCAGCAGGGCTCAACCGTCCTCGTGTCACCACCCTTTCCTACAGTTCCTCAAGTGGTGGGGACCCCCCAACCATAGACTGACTTTCATTGCTACTTCATCGCGGTCATTTTGCTACCGTGATGAATCAGGTGACCCCTGGGAAAGGGCCGTTTGACCTCGCAAAGGGGTCTCGACCCACAGGTTGAGAATCGCTGCCTGGGGGTTTCTTCACCTGGTGATCTCTCCCAGAGCAGCCTCAAGAACCAACTGCCTTCTGAGAAGCAGCTGGTCCCTTAACCCATAACACCACCAGGGCTCTAAAAAAAGATACACACACACCCCGTTTTATTGACAGAAACATCACGTGCACACAATTTAATAGTTCCGTCACATGAAGAAAAGGTGTTCGATCACCACCACAATCGAGTTCACAACATTCTGTCCTGTTCTTTGCTGTTAGCTCCCCGTCCCACACCCACCCCCCACCTTCCCTGCCACGCTTCCTAGTAATGATCAATCCTGTTAGAGTCTCTCCAAAGTCACAGATTCTGGATTTCATACACAGAAAATCATACACAACACAAAAGCAGGGGGGCGGGCGACGGAATGACAACAGTAAGAGAAAAACCTACATCGGAAAAGAAAGTAGAAAATAGGAAACCAGTGGGAACAAATGTATAATGAGTCAAAAGGGAGATCAAGTGATAAGGTGCTGCATTTTCATCCGACTGCTGAGATGCTTTCCCTTGCTCTCTGTCTGACGGCAGACTCCTCACAGCCTCGACTATGGCCAGAGAAGAGTCAACAGAAGCTTAATTCAGGTGTGGACCCTGCAAGGGGATTTGGGGCATATCCTGTCATCCAGAGTCTTCTGCAAACCAGGTGTTCACCATTTGAGTTTTAATTTCCTCCTTCGGAAGAAATTTTTGTGTCTTTGTGTCTTATGATTTACAATCCTTGGATCACACAGGCTGGTGTGCTTTCTCCATGTGGGCGTAGTTGATACCTATCTCCCTTAGACAGCTGCATGTTTGAAGACCCAGATGTTATGCTTTCTGATAGCCAGGCACCCTCTAGTTCCTGCACCACATTTTGGTACATCACGCATATCTTTCATGATCTCCTCAGGAGGTCGAGTGTCCAACTTGGCCTGCCCATAAGAATAATTGTTCTTAGCTTAGGGCGACGGTTCAATGAGAAGGGCTCCTTTAATCTTAACACCCAAACCCACAACTATGTAGTCCATCAGCCACAGACCTTCCGGTTAGCAACCCACAGACCTTCCGGTTAGCAACCCACAGACCTTCCGGTTAGCAACCCACAGACCCTGCTTTTCACAGCTCAGCTGGTAATGCTAGGTTTCTCAGGTAGAAATACTTTGGTCCTTGGCTTTGTTCGAGAAAAGAATTCACTCCAAAAAGCGTGGCTTGTGATCCAAGTGAGTTTTATAAAAGATACAAGTTTCAGGTTTACACAGGCACCTGAACCGGGCGAGGAGCAGCAGGATTAGGCTTCAGTATTAGGCAGTGAGCTTCAGAGCCTGGCTTTCCGTCAGAGTCATGGGCCAGGGTACTGGTTGAGCCATTGGCTGAATTAAGCTCATCTGGTCCAGAGTGGGGCCCACCCAGGTGCACCGGCCCTTCTTGAATTTGGAGCATGCCCAGTAGACCACCTGGTCCCTATTCTGGTTACCTAACAGCAGCCCTGTGCACCACCATGGATCTGAAGTACATAACTCAGGTCTGTCCGCAACAGGGACAGACCCCAGGCTGGGTTGGAGCCTACTGTGGTGGAAAATGCAGTGGCCATGTCCTGCAGCACTTCTCTCCCTCTCAGAGACTTGGTCCTAAAGCCTCCAGTCAGTCAGCAGAGTGCCAAACCTCTGGCCCCTAGGGTAGGCCTAAACGCAGTGTCTGCTCACGCAATCTACTTAATGGGTCACAGACAGGGTTTCTCTATAGCTTACTCAGCAAGGTCAATTATTTTTAAACAATCTTTCATTGTAAATTACATTACAGGGCCGAGCCCCGGTGGCGTAGTGGTTGTGTGAGGGACTGCGGCCCACTGAGTTGGAGGTTCAATTCCAGCAGTGGGGCTGGGCCTCCTACTCCTACCACCAGAGGGCAGTGATTCCCCACCCCCCCCAAAAAAATTACATTTCAGATCATCAACTTTGTATCCAACAGCCTGAACTACGCGCCAAATTCCCCACTAGTTTGCTCTTCATCTGCTTCTTGACTTCCCGTCTCCCTTTTGTGGGTGTCCCATCCACTGACCGAGCGTTAGCTCCCCTCCCTTGCCTCCAGCACTCCACAAAGTCTGTTCTCTTTGATAAGCTTATCTTTATCTTGGGGCTTGTGGTCTGTCTTGTTTTGTTTAGCTTGACAAACCACTTTATTGGGGGCTCTCACAGCTCTTAAAACAACCCATACATCAGTTGTATCAAACCCATTGGTCCAGCTGTTGCTGTGGTAGTTCTATAATCTGGGGTCAACTTGAGACGTAAGCGTGAGAGGAGAGTTTAGAGGGTAGAGTTGAGCCTGGCAATCAGGTCTCCGCTTGATGACCTCTTTTGCAGGCTAAGGAGCTAAAGCGCTCCCTGGAGGCAGGATGCAGGCTCACCCCCTGGGAGACAGGTGTGCTGACAAGACACTTGGGGCCACATCAGAGCGCTGGAGCTGAAGCAGCCCTGAGGAGACCCCTGCCGGCGCTGAGATGCTCCCACGGACACTTGATCCACACAAGACTTTCCACCCACTGGCCTGTGACTGTCCTGCATTTGGCATCATTGCCATGTGCTGTGTGAGTCTGAGGAGGAATTTATAGATTGGTATTGGACATAGGGACTAATATCAGACTTATGAACTTGATCCGGACTGGGCTGGGATGTTTTCTCAATATTCCATTGCTTTTGTATATAAAGCTCTTTCTTAGCTACCTATGAGTGTCTCTGGATTTGTTTATCTAGTCAACCCGGACTCACACAATCGTCATCATCATTTCCAAAACATTTTCTTTCTACTTGAGCCCTTGGTATCAGTTCTTCTTGTTTTGCTTTGTTTTTTTGGGGGGTTTTTTTTTGTTTGTTTGCTTGTTTTTGTGGGCATCACTGCCTCTGGTGGTCGTGGGCACTACCCAGCCGCCGCTGGATTTGAACTACCAAGCCCGCGGGCTGCAGTTCCACGCACTCAACCACTTACACCACCGGGGCTCAGCCCGGTATCAGTTCTTCTTTTTCCCCCTCCCTCCCCACCTTCCCATCTTGAACCCTTGATAATTTATAAATTATTTTTGTTTTCATATTTTCTACCGCCTGCTATCTCCCTTCAGCCATGTTTCTGTTGTTTGTCCTGTTTTTTGTTTTTTGATTTATTTTTTTGTTTTTGAGGGGCATCACTGTCCTCTGGTGGTGGCAGTAGGAGGCCCAGCCTTGTTCCTGGAGAGCTGCTGCTGGATTTGAACCTCCAACCCAGTGGGCCGCAGTCCCACACTCAACCACTACGCCACCGGGGCTCAGCCCCGTCCTATTATGTTTTTAATCTTGGTTTTGTCTTTGTTCTCCCCTTATAATCTCTCAAAACTCAGGACCCCCTGTGAGTGTCTGAGACCGTGACTGTTTACAAGGGTAGAAATCTGGGTCTTTCTCCCTCAGTGTGGCTGGTGGACTTAGACACTACTAGTCCCTTTGTGATTGACTCATTTCACTCCAGGGCTACCCACGCCATGCTGGGCTTCATGGCTTCTTCCCTTTCTCTTTAAGCAACGTGTAGTCTCCTGTGGTGTAGACACACCAGAGTGTCTTTACCCGGTCTTCTACGAATGGGCACGTAGGCCGTGTCTAGCTTCCCATGATCGTGAACAGTGCTGAACTGAACGTGCGTGTGCAAATGTGTTCCAGGCAATGACGCCTCTTACTTCTCTAGGGTCTAAACCCAGCAGAGGGACCGCTAGATGGTGTGACATTTCTAGTCCCAGTTGTTTGAGGTATCGCCATGCTGTACAGATCTACACTCCCACCACGGGAGGCGGGGGGCCGGGGGCCGGGGGGACCCTCTCCACAGCCTCTCAGCACCTGTTCTTTTGGACCCTTCTGTTTGCACTTGGCTGTTAGGGTGGGCATAAGGTTGTGTCTTACCCTCATTTTGATTTGCATCTCCCGGACGGCTAATGAGCATTTTTTTTTTTTTGTGGGCATCACAGCCTCTGGTGGTTGTGGGCACTACTCAGCTGCCGCTGGATTTGAATCGCCAAGCCCGCGGGCTGCAGTTCAACACTCAACCACTTACGCCACCGGGCTCAGCCCCTAATGAGCATTTCTACGTTATGTTTGTTGGCTATGTAGATGTCATTTTTGTGAATGATCTGTGTCCCTTGATTATTTTTGTTTGTTTTTGTTTGTTTTTTAGGCATCACTGCCCTCAGGTGGTGGGAGTAGGAGGCTCAGCCTTTGCTCCTGTGGAGCTGGAATTGAACCTCCATCCCAGTGGGCTGCAGTCCCGTGCACAACCACTACGCCATCGGGGCTCAGCCCTTCATTTTATTTTTTAATCGGGAGTTAATACCTATAGTGTATCAATCACATTGAGCAGTATTGTACCAATGCTACCACAACCAGTTTCAAAACATTCTTCTTCTTGGACTTGGTCTCCCTTTGACCCGCCCACTCCCCCAATCCTTATCCTACCTGCCGTCCCTCTAGGAGCATCGATCCGGGGTTTCTTACACAGAAAACAGAAAAAGACAGAACACAATTTCAAGAGTGTGACCCCCATTGACTTACCACATCTGAGCTAAACCCTAATATAAACAAACAAAAAAAATTAGAGAAGCTGACACCAAGGGCTCAAGTAGAAAACAAATGTTTGGAGAATGATGAGGGCAACAAATGCACAAATGTGCTCGGCACAATGGATGGATGGATGGATTGTGACGAGTTGTATGATTTCCCCAATAAAATGATTTAAAGTAAAAAAATTTTTTTTTAATTATAGAAACTTGAGAACCAAATCAGGGCCAACATGCATCAGAGGGGAGATCAACTGACAAAGTTTTAACTGTTCAAATCAGATTTATGGGTCTGAGCCCCAGTGGCATAGTGGTTGTGCGCGGGACTGCGGCCCCCTGGGACAGAGGTTCAATTCCAGCAGTGGGGCTGGGCCTCCTACTCCCACCACCGGAGAGCAGTGATGCCAAAAACAAAAAACAAAAAATCAGATTTATGCCTTTGATCTCCTATAGCCATGTCTCCAGTGCACTCTCCGTACTGTGTTGGAACCAGTTTCCTCCCTCCCGTTATGGATAGAGGGAGATCACCGGACCCTTTCCTATGTTTTTTTAATTAGAATTTATTTTTTACTTTTTTTTTTAAGTTGGGATGTTACAACATGATCTAGATCGGCCCCTTGTCTGCAGCCAGCATGCCATGGGAGAGGGGGACTTTAGACCTAGGACACCTGAGTGCGTGACCCGGACGAAAGGCAATCTCTGTGGGACTTCTGTTTTGAAGACAGGTACGACGCACCCCTGTGTGGACTGGGTTCTGGTAAAATCCTATTTCTTTAAATAAAATAAAAAAGAAAGAAAATCTGTGGGGTGAAACCAAAATGATTAAAATGACTAGTCTCGGGGCTGAGCCCCAGTAGTGTGAGTGGTTGAGTGCGGGACTGCGGCCCGCGGGCTTGGCGGTTCAAATCCAGCGGCATCTCTCAGGAGCAGCACTGGGTAGCGCCCACGACCACCAGAGGGCAGTGATGCACCCCCCCAAAAATGACTAGTCTCATTGGGGATAAAAACATTTTCTTCAACCTGATATCAAGGGCTCAAGTGGAAAAGCGGGTATTTGGAGAATGATAACGGCAGCAGACATGTGAAGGTGCTTGGTACAGTATATGTACTTATGTATTGTGAAAAACGATGTACGAGCCCCCAATAAAATGATTTATAATTAAAAAACATATTTTCTTCAATGCATGCCAACTCCCACATCCTCTCTGCAGTTGGCTGTTGTTTAAGAATAGCTGTTTCTCTCTTCTAAGGAAATGTCCCATGTTCCTCGTGGTACATTTGTGTGTGTTGGGTGTGTGTGTGTGTGTGGGTGTGGGTGTGGGTGGCATCACTGCCCTGGTGGGAGTAGGAAGCCCACCCTTCCTCCTGGAGAGCTGCTGCTGGATTTGAACTGTCAACCCCGTGGGCCGCAGTCCCGCACACAACCACTGCGCCACCAAGGCTCAGCAGCCTCATGGTACCTTTTGCCTCATGACAGATGCAATGTAAGAATACTTCTCGCCTAAGAATCAAGCCATCTGGGAATACCCAGGGAAAACTAGGAATGTCTTCTCACCCCGACCCCACTCCCAGGTCCAGAGGTCAGGCCATGAACAGCCCCGGCTCTGGGTGCCTGCCTGGTGCCCCTTCCATCGGTGTAAAGTCTATACGTGCGTGTGTATCTGGATAGATTAAGTCGAGTGACACGTGCACAAACACAACCACTGCCATTGACTGGATTCCAGCCCCTCGTGACAACGTAGAACTACTTTTTAGATTTTCTGAAACTGTAACTCCTTTCCCTGCCGAGAGGCTGGTAGCCCAGCACTTAACGCGCTGCACCAGTAGGGATCTTTGAGAGGGAGGGGCCTGCACTGCCCCCGCCCCACGCCCCGCGCCAGCTTCTTACAGATCCTCGGATGCCCTGGCAGGTCAGGGGACCTTGCTCCTGGAGAGGGCAGAGGGATACCCCAGGGTGAATGGACCACACAGCCTCTGGGTGTCACTGCTGCCGGCTCCGTGCGATGGCAGGTCAGCAGAGACCACGTCAAGGGCGCAGCCTATGCTTCTCGACTCAAAGAGACAGAGACCTTCTGTGGGGTAAGGGGAGAATGGGGGTAAGGGCGGTGTCTACGCTTGAAGGGCTAATTTCCAGAGCTCCAGAAAGGTCCTAGGCAGCACCCACCCTGGACCTGCCTCTCCAGGGCCCGGGATGAGGCATCCTGGGTCCCTGGGTCCTCCCTGGCCAGAACCCGTGCTGGCAGCAGCCCCGCCCCGGCACGAAGGAGCCTCCAGGACTGGAAGACATGCTCTAAGGAGGCTCAGCAACACTCTGAGTTAATTATTTAATTGGGTGAAACATCCATTAGGGAGGATTCTCACTTCCCAGACAGCCTGTGAGTAAACATGTCGAGAACAGAAGACTGAGGTGTTGGCAAAAACTGCCACTCAGGCCTGGCTCCTCCCCCACCCCCCACTCCTCAGCAGGGGGAAGGAGACCCCCAAGGGACTCTGTCCAGATGTTTCCACAGGCAGGGCGGGACCCACTGGCTGGGCAGGCCGGCCCCAGAGGGACAGGTTGCGTGCCTGAGGAAGAAAGAGGTGGCTCTCGCCCCTCAGCCCCAAGACCTGGGCCTGCAGCCCACTATCAAACCAAGCGGACTGACAGCCTCCGGACAAGTCCACCTGTCTCCTGCGGAGTAGAACTGTGCTCTAAGGAGTTTTCAGTCGTGACTTTTTTGTTTTGTTTTGCAATTAGACCAATAGGCTTGCCTTCAGAAACTGCTGAGGGGGCTTGAACCTGCAGCCTCTCTCTTGGCAGCCGGGCATGCTGTGTGCAGCACCTCGGGCCTCGGGTTCATGGTGTGGTTCTTGCTAGAGACCCCCAGGCAGCCCTCAGACCCCAGCTCCTCCACGCACAGCGAAAGGAAATGCTGTCCGGGACTTCTCCAGCCCCCTCAGTCAGTTAAAGATCAACCATGGAGGCCCCGAGGATGTCTGCTGACCGAGTCTGAAAGCTGATCACCAGTCGACTCTTTAGACCATCTTCGTCTGTTGAAATGGCTCAGCATCAGAGCAACACGCAAGCCGCTGTCGGAAGAGAGGCTGTGTGGGAGGTGGACTGGCCAGGAGTTGAACCAGGAAACTCTACCACTGACCGCCATTGCTCATCCAGGTCTCCACAGAGATTTCACTGCAAACCTAAACTCCAGGAGAGCTGAAAACAGGGCGAAGGGAGGCAACGCAAAGTGGACCCAGCGCAGGAGGATGCCTTTCTGGAGGGTACACACCGGGCAGAAAGGGCTGGCTCACTTGAAAGTTCTTCCCAGGTGTTGAGGAAACGCCACCTCATTCCCACCATGGTTGGACAGGCTTGTGGAGCCCACCTGCCTGCCGCGTCTCTGGCATTTGTTGTCGCCTGGGTTTTTGAATGGGGCTGTCACTGTCCATCAGGTGAGAGACAGCTTCCACGCTGTTTTGCATCTCTCAGTCTGTTAGCCACCGTGAGCGTTTTTTCTTTTCTTTTTTTTTTTTGGGGGGGGGGCATCACTGCTCTCCAGCGGTGGGAGTAGGAGGCCCAGCCCCACTGCTGGAATTGAACCTCCGTCCCAGTGGGCTGCAGTCCCGCGCACAACCACTACGCCACTGGGGCTCAGCCTGTGAGCGTTTTTTCTTTATCCATCTGTGACCTCTCTTCCCTTAGCTGTTTGTATACTGTGTTAGTCCAGGTTGACTAGAGAAACAAAGTCAGGGACACTTGTGTGTGCGTAAGAGAAAGTTTTCTATCAAGGAGTCATTGTCTATTAAGAAAAACATCCGGTCCCCAGGAAAAAAGAAAAAGAAAGAAAGAAAAACATCCTTGCCCAATCCAGATCCAGTCCATAAGTATGTACTAACCCATAAATCCCTCTTTCGACTCACTTAGCACATGCAATGATGCCGAATACAGGAAGATCACAAGGCAGCGGGTGGAAGGCCTTGTGAATCCAGTGGTAGCGGAAGCATCTCAAAGGTGGCACTGGTCTCCACCTGTCTCTTCCAGCTCTCTGAGTGTCTCAGCAACAGGAAAGAGAAGGCAGAGGTCAAACAAGCATCCACTGTCCATCTTCACGATTTGTGTCTCTAGTACCCCACTCCTGGTACCATAATGTGTTCATCTGGGTTGACTAGAGAAACAAATTCTCATCTGTGCATAAGAAAGAGCGTTGTATCAAGAGTAATTACACATTAAGAAAACACCCCAGCCCAGTCCAGATCAAGTTGAACCGTTGGCTAATCTTAATCCTTAAAACCAGGGCCAGGCTTTCTGTCAGTCATTTTGACTAAGCAGCATGGTCTCAGAGACATTCAGGGGACTATTCTGCCCCTGAGCTCAAAATATACAAAAATCACATTCATTTTTGCCATTTCAAACAGAAATAATCAAAGACAACCACCAAAGGAAATAATTAAAACTTTAATTTACCAAATACTTTCCAGAAACCCAGTAAACTATCTGACCTCTGCCTAGTCAAGTCAGACTAACCCAGATGTCCTTTTCAGTGAATTGTTCGTGTTCTTTGCCCACTTTCAGATTGAGTTATTTGGTGTTTGTCTCATTGAGGTATTACAGTGTTCTGTGGAGTTTAGAGACCGCTCCCTTGCCCAATGTGTCATCACTGAAGGTTTTTTCCCAGAGTCTGGGCTTCTCTTGTGATTGACGTCCCTGGATGGGCATACCTGGTTCTTCTTCATGGTTCCCAATATTTCCAGTTAGTAGGTGGTCTATGGTGTCTTCTGCTGTGTGTGCTTCTTTGGTTATATTGCAGAGTAAATCTAAGCCCTGCACTGGGATCCTGGGGTCTGTCCCTGTTTTCTCACTGGTAATCTTGACAGCTCTGGGATTTAGATCTTCAATTCATCTTGCATTCTTTTTTTTTATACCATTTTATTGGGAAATGAAACAGATATCGTTCCATAGTTCACTCGCATCAAGCAGCATTGTATACTTGCTACCACAATCAATTTTCAAATAATCCCTTTCTTCTTGAACTCCTTGATATTGGCTCTCCTTTATCTCCCCCCTCCCCACTGTACTACCACACCCCTCCCTCAGGAACTCTTATTCTACTTGCTGAGTCTATACGGCTCATCAATCCGGGACCACTCATTTTTGTACATGGGAGGTCACGCCTTAAGCTGTGAGTTTGAGATCGCACTCCCGGACCCACAAGAGAGAGGCCAGGGCATCACCGCCATGTTGCCATCGTTGCTGAGACCTCATTAGATCCAGAAGGAATAGAGCCACCAGTTGGACGAGAGTCACCAGGGGCAGTGAGTGAGTGAGGTACTGGTTATGAGAGTCGGGTAACCCACCACCGGGGCGGCTGGTTGAAACCACCCGCTGTTCCCCCAGGAGAAAAAGAAGGCCTTCTCCTCATGCAGAGGGTGCCGCTCTCTGAAAACCCTACGGAACTGCTCCACCCTGCCCTCGCGGGGTGCTGTGAGCTGGCATCAGCTTGATGGCAGTGATGTGGTTCCTGAGAAGAAGAGGAAATAGCCATGTTCCTACTGTCCTGTCAGGTAGGAGAAACAACCAGAGGGAGGAAACGGCCGTGGCCTCATTTCTGTCTTCTGAACTTCTGTTTTGGAGTCTTCTGGATTTCTTCACTGTCATGGATCCTGGAACCCGATTCATTTCCAGAACCCTGGGCACCCTGTGGCATGGCAGGCCACGAGTTGAACTGCTGAAAGGGGCTCTCAGGGAAAGGAAGAGGAGGCCTTCTGTGCCCATAAAGCTGGTGTTTCCTCAAACCCCCCTGGACAGTTCTACCGCCCTCTGGGGTCCCAATCAGTTGGAGCGACTGCCTGGCAGCGAGAGGGCAGCTTTCCGCTTCCCCTCCTCTCCAGCCAACAGGAGGGTGGCACGGGCTGAAGGAGCCCCTCTGTGTTCGCCCCATCATTCTTCATGAACGCACCGTGGGCCAAGGGATGGGTGGCGACTGTGGGTGGGCCACGCCGCCTTGAGCGGAAGAGGCTGGCTGGAGCGCTGTGTCCGGCTGTAAGACAGGCTGGCTCCATCCATCCTGGCACCGGCAGGTTCCGGTATGCCCACACTGCCTGGCAGGGAAGCCCAGGTTCAGAAAAGTGAAATGGCTGGTCCCAGAGCAGATGGGCGTCAGACCAGGGTTCCTAACACCCAAACTCTTGAGCAGGGTGTGAAGTGTGGAGAGTTGGGTGGGCAGCCTGGGCAGGTGGGGGAGTGCAGTGCGCACGCGCGGGCATGTGGGGGGAAAGGGCAGAGAAGAGGTGAGGCCATGCTCCCAGACGGCTGACACCCGGCCTTGCCCCAGAGCAGCGGTTCTCAACCTGTGGGTCGCGACCCCTTTCACAGGGTGGGAGGTGGGTGGGTTGCCTAAGATCATCGGGAAACTCATAAACCTATATTTCACAATCTAGAATTCCCTATTGTTTTGTGATTCATCACCATGCCCCGATGATGTTCAGTTTGTAACCATGAAAATCCATCCTGCCTACCGGATCGTTCATCACAGCAGCAACATGACAGTGGTGAGGAAGCAAGGAAATGAATGTGATGGTTGGGGGGCTCACCAGATATGGGAGAGACTCGTGGCATTTGGAAGGTGTCCTAGAAGATGCTCTGTGGGCACGGGGTGGGGGTAGGGCTGTAGGGCTGGCGCACTGCGGAAGCCTGGGGCGTGCACTAGGAGGGAGGCGGTGATAAGAAAAAAAGTGGGTGCCACAGGATTGAATAACAGAATTGCATGTGAATGGATATATTGCATTGTATAAGACATAGCAAAAAATATTATTGAAAAATGGGATAAGGGTTTCTGGGAGACAGGGGGAGCTGAGGGAGGGGAAAGGGGAGCTGACGTAAGGAGTTCAAGAAGAAAGAAAATGTTTTGGAACTGATGGTGGGGCACGATGCTGCTTGATGTGATTGAATTGTGAAATGCGACATCTGTCAGAGCTCCCAATAAAGTTATTTTTTTAATAATTTTTTTTTAGGCTGAGCCCTGGTGGCCTAGTGGTTGTGTGCAGGACTGCGACCCACAGGGCTGACAGTTCAAATCCAGCAGCAGCTCTCCAGGAGCAAAGCTGGGCTTCCTACTCCCAGCAGGGCAGTGATGGCACAATAAATAAATAATTTTTTTTAATCGGGAAAATAAAGAAGGCAAAAAGAGTGGGAGCAGAACTCAGTTTCCCCATCTTCCCCTGAAAAAGGTCTGGAAGAGCCCCATATGAGCACCCCCCATGGGGACCCGGTGGGTCTTGATAAGGGGCACTGTCAAGGGGGCAACATGGCTGGGCTGACAGCTGTTCAGGGACTGGGTGACCTGGCTGACCCGTCCCACCCTGTCCCTGGGCCAGCTGTGGTCACCTGGGACTCCCCCTCCCCCAAGGTGGGGCCTCAGGGACAGCTGTGCTCCCATGAGAGCAGCCTCCTCCCCCCTCCCTCCCATAAAGAGCCTTCTTGAATGAGCTCCACCCAGCTCTGAGGGTTCCCTGAGTCCTGGAGCCAAGCCAGCTTTACAGGGGCAGGAAGGGCCCAGGGGAGGTGCATGCCCCACTGCCTCCATCATGAAATTCTCCTTCCTTTTGTTTGTTTGTTTGTTTGCTTTTTGGGCATCACTGCCCTCTGGTGGGAGTGGGAGGCCCAGCCTTGCTCCTGGAGAGCCGCTGCTGGATTTGAACCGCCAAGCCAGTGGACCGCAGTCCCTCACTTAACCATTACGCCACCGGGGCTCAGCCCTCTTCTTCCTTTTGGAAGAAGTGGTTCTTCTTCCTTTTCTTGCACGGGCTTCTACAAATGACGAGGCCAGTCCCCCCAGGAACCAAGAATCATTGCAGAAGGACAGTCATGGCTGCGGGGGGATGGGGGGGCTCCCAGGGGTCTCACAGGAGGGTGAGCCGAGGACTCGAAAGGCAGGCATCTCTCGTGTTGTTGTACGTTTCACCCGGACTCACCTCCCCTAACTCCACACTCTCCCCCAGCCACCCCCCTCTGGGTGCAAGTCTGACATTTCTGTGCTGTCCCCAGCCCTGCCCTCAAACTCTCAGCCAAGGCACAGAGTCGACCTGGCCCTGTGGGTTTCTCAGACCGTCCCCCTTCACGGGAGTAAAAAGCACGTCATGCAGCTAGTGGTTTCAAACCGGCAACCTTGCATTTAGCGCCCCCGCCCATCACGTGAGCAGGGCTCCTGCAGGCTGAAAAGCGGGGCCTGTGTGTGTCTTCAGTGTACCAGGGCCCCTGCTACTGTGCTCTGTCCCCAGAAGAGAGTCTGTCCTTTCCTGCCGCCTGGACAGGAGTGGAGGAGGAGGGTGTGCATGAGGAGGAGGAGGAGAGGGGAGAGAGGGGGAGGGCGGGTGCACAAAAACAGAAACAAATAAAGAGTTCAAATGTGAAACGATTAAAAAAAATAAATCGAAGGCAGGGAGATAAGGCAGAGGAGCCCGGACTCCCTAGTTAACATTCATTGGACTGAATAATCAGGCTTCATTATCTCAAATTGTCTGCATATTTGCCCTCAAAATGCTAATTTACAGTTGGCTGGGAGCAGTCTCGGCCTATTTTGACTAAAATATGATTTCCCTTTATTGAGCATTGTTCTTCGCTGTCGGGCATCTTGGTTCGGGAGGGGAAGGAATAAAAGAAAAAAGGTGAAAAAACATTTTCCATCAAAGCTCTGCCCCGCGCCAGTCTGATTACGGGCTCCCTGTTTTGCGTAGAAATGGCATTTCTAAGCCTCCCAGTAAAATTAGAGTCTTTATCATTTTCTTTTAGGGGATAGACCGTTTATCATTAATCTCGGAGAGGGAAATAGGAATAATTTTGTGTGTGTTTTGTTTTACTGACGGATGGAAGCAAAGCACGCGCATCGATTCCTCCTCCCTCCAACTCCTCCACCTCTCCTGTGACCTCCAAAGGCCCCGTTTTCTCTACTTTGTGCCCTTGTCTGTCTTCCAGACCCCCAGGGCCCAAGAAATCGTCTGTGCCGCCCACAGACTCGGGAGCTGGGCTGGACGTCCAGAGGTCTGAATTGGATTCCAGAACTGTGCCAGGAAGAGCCAAGCCTTCTTGGAGGAAAAGCAAGCAGTGGACACCAGCTTGGTCCACACAGGAGCTCAGTGCCCAGACAGCAAGATGGGCGGCGCCCTGAGCTGGGTCCTCGCCTGCAAATGGACTTTGCAGGCCCGGCCCCATGGCCAGCTGCCCACAGCAGGGAAACAGGCACTTGGGAAAGGCCAGCCGGATGCCAGGCCGGTTCTCTGTGTGTCTGGGGTCACGAGAGAACCTCCCTGGAGACCCAATTGAGATGGCAGAACTGAGGCCCCAGCTCAATGCCCATGGTCTATCAGGGTTACAGACAGATCCTTCAGGAGTCATGTTGGCCTCCGTCTCTCTCTGGCCACCTGCAGTCTCCCCTCTCTGGTCAGACGTCCTTCTGAGGGCCCTTTCTGGTCAGTTCCCCGCTTCGCCCTCCCCCAGCTTTTTATAGCTTCTCTTCCCCATCCTGGCTCCCATTTTGGCTCTCTCAGAGCAGGAAGGTCCCCAGGAGACAGACTGTGTACCCAGGCTGCGGATGGATACTGCTCCTGAAGCCAGCCCTTCCCTCTTTCTCCTGCAGAGTCTGGGGGGGGGGGGGGGGGGGGG
>PVJH01030441.1:0-24809 GCA_004026705.1 Nesogale talazaci
CTTAGGGGCACGGAGAACCATCTGTCCTGAACTCTTGGCATGCCATCAGCCTCTGGCTTTTATAACTGTACTTAAGGCTTCCTGAGAGCCCAGGGACCCTCCCTTCTAGCTGGCCAGCATTATCCGGTCTGAAGTGAAGGCAGTCACGTTCCAGGCTTGAGAAAGTGACTCTCAGGGGCAGTGGAGCACCTGGGAGCCCAAGATCAGGTACCCACAAAGTCCCACCTTCCCTGGTCCTGAACTGCAGGAGTCTTGTCATTCTGTCTCCCTCCCCGTGTGCCTCTTTCTTTCTCTACCTTGTTCTGCATCTTTCTTTTTACTTTTCTCTTCAATCCCTTTCTCTCTCTCTCTCTCTCTCTCTCTCTCTCTCTCTCTCTCTCTCTTCCCCAGAATTTTCCAGAGATCTGTCTCGCCCTAATCTCAGAAACATGATCCTGGCCAGCATTTTCAGAGCCCACAGCAAGCACATCTCCCACCTGTTCTACCATTTCCTCCTCAAGGCACAGCTCTTAAACTCATCCTTTGTCTCCTGGGGAAAGAAGACTCAGAGACTTAAATGAGTGGCCCCAGTTCCCTATAAAGGAGTCAAACCAAGGACCCAGGACCCCTGATTGCATGCCCCTGGCTCTTTCTGCAGAGGGTAAGTGTCATGCATTCAGCTTGCGTGTTGCTGCCAAGTGCTGGAGACATCTGTCCCAGGAGCCAGGCGTTTTCTGGACTGCACCAGCAAGGGTTAGTCGGTGACCTCACCTAGATTGCTGCCCAGTGGAACGACGGGCACGTGGTCAAAGCAACCTTATTCACAATCACCCCAAAGTGGAAACAGCCCACATGCCTGTCCATCGGCAGGCAGATGAAGGAGTGGGCAAAGGGAGGTTCACAGAGAAATACCATTCCGTTCCCAAGAGAGATGAAGTTTCGATCCCTGCCACAGCATGGGTGGTTGGACCTTGGAAACACTGTGCTGAAGGTCATCGGGCACGTAGGCCACATGCCTTATGTTCCCGTTCATACAAACTGTGCAGAATAGGCCAACCTGTCCAGAAGAGAGCAGACTGGCAGCTGCCAGGGACTGGAGTTGGGGGACAGAGAGATGGAAGATTTCTCTTTGGAGCGAAGAGCAACAGCGACCATTTACTGTGGTGACAGCTGCATAACTTTGCATGTATACTAAAACCACCTGAAGTGGGTGGATTGCATTTGCCAATCATACTTTAATAAAGCTCTGAAAATGAAAATACTAATCATTAACACCTACCCCTTAATGTTTCAGGGACGATGAAACGAGATGATGCGATCAAGAGCTGCGCAGAGCGCCTGGCACACAGAAAGCCCTTGATCAGCGTATCTTTCACCTCACCGCCCAGCGTGTGCAGCAGCACGCTCACACACACCCGGTGTTTGTTAGAAATGTCGCACCTGACGGCATCTACATCTGCATGTTAGAGCTGTCCCCGGGGGACTAACGTTTGCCTCTGTGTGTGGAAAGCGCTGTCACTTGTCTGGCGCGGCCGTTCTGAAACCCGAGCACATGTCAGCACGCCCGAGAGCTGTGCAGACAGTGCTGGGCAAGGTGGGGAGTCCACGCCCTCCCTCCCCAGCTCCCATTGCAGACTGAGCTCCGCAGCGAGCCCAGCTGCCAGCAGATGTAAGACGTGCCTTGTGGTCCCAGTGAGCAGTCAGTGAGACTGACCCAGTGAGACACCCCAGCGCTGCCCGAGGGGAAGCGAACATCACTCATGCTGGGCAAGCTGGCCACACGAATGAACAACGTGTCTCAGACTGACACTAGACCCGAGACTCTGTGTCTGGGTCCAGAGTGCTCCCTGGATCATTTCAGATCTTTCTGGAGCTTAACAGGCTGCCCTTGACAGAGAAGGGTAACCAACCATCCATGGTGTCAACCCCCTCTGAGCTCCTAAGACGAAAGCCATGGTGGAGCTACTGGAAGGCCGAACCAAACAAAACAGAATGAATGAACTTGGAATGACTCGCCTTTGGGCCTACAGAGATATCTCTAGCTCCCTCACTGACTCGCCTGCCCTCCCCACTGAAGAACAACAACAGCTAGAAACTTTCTTCTCTCCCACTTTTCAGAAAAAAAAAATTCACTGCCATCGAGTTGATGCAAACCACTAGGCCCCCAGGACTCTTAGGCACCCAGCGCAGGGGGCCTTAACTCATAAGATTGAGCTAAAACTGGACATCACCTTACAGAAGGGCTCTGGGGAGGAGAGGAGCCAGTCAGGGTGCAATGTAGCAGTGATGGTAGCAATGATACAACCTTCCTCGTGTTCTTAAATGTGCGCCCCCCCCGACCCGCCATTATCATGATCCCAATTCTACCTTACGATTCTACCTTACAAATCTGGCTAGCCCAGAGGATGGACACTGGTGCAGATAGGAGCTGGAAACACAGGGAATCTGGGTCAGGGGAACCTTTCAGGACCAGTGGTGAGTGAGAGTGAGAATACCAGGAGGGTGGAGGGAAGGTGGGGTAGGACGGGGAAACCGATCACAAGGATGTACATATAAGCTCCTCCCTGGGGTATAGACACTAGGGAAGTGGGTGAAGGGAGATGCCGGACAGTGTAAGATAAGACATGATTTATAAATTATTAAGGGCTCATGAGGGAAGGGGGAGCAGAGAGGGAGGGAAAATGAGGAGCTGAAACCAAGGGTTCAAGTAGAAGGCAACTTTTCTGAGAATGATGATGACAACAAATGTACAAATGTGTTTGACACATGGATGGATGGATGGATGGATGGATGGTGCTGAGTTGTACGAGCTCCCAATAAAATGATTTTTTTTAAGACTGAGCCGAGAGTATCAAGCTCCACACTTAACACGGAGATGATGGTAGCCCCTGGGCTCCCACAGTGCCCATAGATGGCTAGAAACAAATGTGAAAATCTCCACTTGCCACACAGGGGCACGGTGCCGTCCACTTACTCTGCCCATATTTATTGGCTACTTCTGTGTCCCCCATGGCAGCTTGCCTTTATGACAGCTTTGAAAAGGCTCTCAAGACATGCCTCCATGCTTGGGTCCCATGCAGAGCCATTACCAGAGCCGGGGTGCCTTCCATAAGCCCGCTTGGATGATAGACTGGGAGCCTCAGCAGTGACGAGGCCATGGGTGGCATAGGGCCATCGACAGGCAGTGGGAGACCAAGAAAAGACCTGAAGGTGCTGGAGAGGTCTGTGAGGAGCGCTCAAGGGTGGATGGAGAGAAGGGGACTTCGTGGGACCAAGGAAAAAGGAAGGTGAAGGGTTGTCCACCCGGGGTAGGCAACATGCGCCAGCATGCGCAGACAACCCTTGACCACCATGACTCCCACCCCCTCCAGGCTTGAGGTAGCAGGGGAGGTATGGGGGGAAAGGTAGTCCCTTAGGGCTATGCGACAGTTTTGAGGATACAGAGGAGCTTGGCTCCTGACTCCTGCATAATACCAACTTCGTGTAACTTTGGAAACTGAATGTGCTGATAAGTAACTCAGTCCTGCCTTCTGTGGTCATTAGCATAAATCATCATGGTGGCTCTCTTTCCATCCTTCTCCCCCCCTCCCCCACAGGCCTGGATTCTGGAAACAGAATCCCCCCAGATGGCACCAAGAGCAGCAATAAAGGAACTGGCCTCCCCCAAACTCTCCCCTCCCAGAGCTATGGCCCAAAGCAAAGAGGGTCAAGGGAGAGACACACACACAAGTTTTACCATGAGATGATGGTGTACAGGTTTGGCACCTCTAACTATGTCTGCACTCCTAAGGTTCAGGTCCTGAGTCAGCAAGCTGGAGGGGAGTGGGGGGAGCTCCACGAGACACAGGGGTGGCACTTGGCACAGGACCCACTACCCATCATCAGGGAGTGAGCAATGAAGTCCCAGCTCCACAGAAAAGCTCTTCAGCTATGGGAATAAAGTATCCAAGTGGAATTGTATTTTTCAAAGTTACCATCGATAATAGCATCAAAGACCAAAAATCATGACTAAATCTAACAAAGGATATGTAACACCTCTCTATGAGAACTTAAGAAATGTTGGGATTTTTTAAATGCCTTAAGTAATTATAGGAATAGACCTTGTTCTTGGGCTGGAAGAGTCAATGGTATCAAGATGCTGGTTCTACCCAAAGTGATCTATTTAAAAACAAAACACAAAAACACTGCCGTCGAATCAATTGCAATTCATGTTTTTGTTGTTCTTGTTGTTGTTGTCAGGTGCACAGCAGAGGGAGACCGTGAGCAATAAGAGCCATCCTCACTAGTGTTCCTTCCCATGCCTAAGCCCATCGATGCAGCCACGACGTTGGCCCACCTCCTAGAGGACAGGGCACATGATGTCCTTCTCCAGGAACTGGTCTCTCCTGACAATATGTTCAAAGTATGTAACATCGAGTCTTGCCATCCTTGCCTCTAAGGCAGTGGTTTTCAACCTTCCTAATGCCACTGCCCTTTAAGACAGTTCCTCATGTGGTGGTGACTCCCCCACCCTCAATGCTACTTCATCGTTGTCATTTTGCTACTGTTAGGAATCGCAGGGCCTCTATGAAAAGGTCGTTTGACACCCCCCCCCCAAGGGGTCGCGGCCCACAGGTTGAGAACCGCTGCTCTCAGGAGCACTCTCACAGCAACCCTCTATAGAGTTTCTGAGACAACAAATCTTTTCCAGAAACAGCCTAGCTTCATGCTTCTCCTGCAGAGTGGCGAGGGGGGGGAGGGGGAGGAGGGAGAGGGAGGGGCATTAACCTGCTGACTTTGCAGCCCAGCGCTTAACCCCTGTGCCACCGCCTTAGTGATTGCCAGCTGGACTCTCAGCAGAGTTGTTGTTGAAACTGGCCTGCGGATCCTAAATTTACATAATATGCAAAACCCAAAGAATAATTGAGACTCTTTTCAATGGAGAACAAAACTGGAGAACTTTCACAATCAGAGAGCCAAACCTCCGGGAACCCTGCGTTCAGTAAGACATCGTGGCAGAGGCACAAGGAAGATCAAATATAAACAAAGAACTTAATAGAGTCCAGAAACACATGCTCCTGGCTCACCGGCGAAGGCGACGCTCCGTTTCATGGTAAAGTGCTGTGGGAAAAGGATAGTCTCTTCAATAATGAGGCTAAGTTGATGGGACATCCATATTAATAAAGACATATCTTGATCCTGAGCTTACTCATACAAATATAGACTGCAGTCCATATGTGAGAAGTAAATGTGGGATACTGCCTGAATTACCCTAAAGAATGCAATGGTGTTGAGTCCCGGTGGTGTAGAGGTTGTGCGCGGGACTGCGGCCCACTGGGTTGGGGATTCAAATCCAGCAGTAAGGCTGGGCCTTCTGCTCCCACCAAGGGCAGTAATGCTCCCCCAAAAAAGAATGCAATGGTTTCTTAAACAGGACACTAAAAATATACCCACAAAAGGAAAAAATTATAAGTGAATCTCACTAAGTTAAAGAATGTTTGATCAGCTGAGCTCCAGTGGCGCAGTGGTTGTGCGCGGGACTGCAGCCCACTGGGATGAAGGTTCAATTCCAGCTCCGCAGGAGCAAAGGCTGGGCCTCCTACTCCCGCCACCAGAGAGCAGTGATGCCCAAAAAAACAAACAAACAAACAAAAGAATGTTTGATCAAGTAGACTCAAAGACACAAAAGATCAAAATGCCACAATCAACCAACTTATCTTTATAGACATATGGAACACTACACCCAACAACAGCAAAATATATATATTTTTTCCACACAGATAGCTCGTTTTCCAGAATAAGCAACAAAGCAAGCCTTCATTAAATTCAAAACATCAAAATGATGCAAAGCATTTGCCCTGATCAAAATGCTATAAAAGTATAAATTGATAACAGGAAGGCAAGGGCTTAAGTAGAAAATATTTGGAAATGCAGATGTATATAAATATGCTTGATACAAATGATGTATTGAATGTTATAAGAGCTGTAAGTGCCCCCAATAAAATTATTGGGAAAAAGAACCAGAAAGGCAAGGGAAAAAAGTTAAATACATGGAACTGAATAAAACTTGTTTAAGAAATAGAAAAACTTTAAATTCCTAGAATCAAGTAAAAATGAAGCAAAACATACCAAAAGCTTTGGAATGTAACAAGCAGTGCTCAGAGGTCAATGCATAGCCATAAAATACACACTGAAAAAAGAAGGGGACAAAATGAAAACACTAACCCTCCAACTCAAACAAAGAGCAGCACAAGGAGCCAGAGTCACCAGAAGAAAGGAAAAAATAAAGATTAGCGAGGACGTGAGTAAAACACAAAAGAGACCAGAAATTGATTCCTTCAAAGAATCAATAAAATTGACAAACCCCTAGTTAAAGGACAGAAGACGCAAATAACCCAAATAAGCATGAGATAGGTGACATTGCATTACATTACAACAGATGCAGATGAAACTAACAGAATCATAACAGGATACTATGAAGAACAGTTGTGGTGGCAATATGCTTATGTCAATTTCATGATTGAGATGTAGGGGTAGAGTCTGGCCTGTTAATCTGGAGATAGCCATTGAGTAGCCAATGAGCCAATGAGCCAATGAGTAGCCAATTGAGTGGCCAATGAAGCCATGTGTGGGCATGGCTTTCTCCTGATATGTCTGGGAAATCTCAAGGTATTTCCCTTGTGAAGATGAGAAGCTATCTCCCAGTTGTTGGGAGTTAGTCTCAGAGATGACTAATCATGGACAAGGCAAGATGGCAGCGTCTGAGGAGCCAGAGGAGAAGCCACACGGCTTTGCCCTGATGGAGCCAAACCTCTGAAGCTGGAGAGGCCACATGGAGACCCCTGGCAGTGATGAGTTGCTTCTGCCACCACTGGATGCTGTTGATGGACCCTGAGCCCTGGAAACAAGGAGCCATGGGGAGACCCCTGCCAGCACCTGGACTCTGCACCCACTGACCTGTGACTTCGTGAGTCGGAAGAAGACATTATAGACTGGCTGGTATTGGTCATATGGGCTAATATCGGACTTATGTCTTTGAACTGGACTGGGCTGGGATGCTTTCTCAAGGTTCAATTCCTTTTGTATATAAACCCTTTCCTTATATCCATATGCATGTCTATGAAATTTGTTCCTCTAGTCTATCTGGACTAACACAACAGAGCATCAACAAATTTGAAAATCTAAAGTCATGGGCAAATTTCTATAAACATTCCACCTACCTAAACTAACCCTGAGGTAGGAAATTTGAACAAACTCAAAACAAAAGAGGAAATTGATCAAGTCATGAAGAACTCCCAAACAAAATGAGGAGCTGATACCAAGGGCTCAAGTAGAAAGCAAATGTTTTGAGAATGATGAGGGCAACAAATGTACACATGTGCTTGACACAATGGATGAATGTATGGATTGTGATGAGAGTTTTATGAGCCCCCGATAAAATGATGCAAAAATAAAAGAACTCCCAAACAGCAACGACAAATCCAAGCCCAGGCAGCTTCACCAGCACATTCTACCAAACATTATAAAGTCGGTGATGAGTTTTTCCCATCTTGCTAAAGAATGCTGTCAGAATGTATCTAGGGTCTACATTGCATGTATGGTCTACGTTCATCTTCCAGCATGGATCGATGGGTCCTTTCAGCAGTCCGCACTACTTTCAATAATCTTCTCCAGCGCCACAGTTCAAGGGCATCGATTCTTCCACCATCTTTCTTATTCAATGTCCAACTTTCCCATGGATATATGATGCAGTGGAGAATAGCACGGCCTGAGTCAGGCACACCTTAGTCCTCAGAGTAACATTCTTGCCCTCCAAGACTGGACAAAGAGCTTTGTCACGGATTCACCTAATGCAATACGTCCTTTGAGCTCTTGACTGGCGCGTCCATGAACACTGACTTTGGATCCAAGTAAGACAAAGCCCTTGGCAGCTTCAACCTTTTCTCCATTGATCACGAGGTGGCCCATTGGTCCATTTTGTGAGGGTTTGGGGCTGTCGTACATTGAGTTGTAATGCGTACTCAGGTTACAATCCTGGATCATCAGCAAGAGCTTCAATTCTGCCTCACTTTCAGAAAACAAGGCACGGCATGTGCCTACCACCCTTGTTCACCACTTTCCTGTCCGTGTGTCATACTGTGATGACTTGTGTGTTGCTGTGATGCTGGTAGTTACATCACCGGTATTTCGAAGACCAGCAGTGTCACTCAAAGGAAACAGGTTTCAGCAGAGCGTCCAGACTAAGAACAGACAATGAAGAAGGAATCAGACCACCTCAGAGGAAGAAGTCACCGAAAGCTGTATGCACAGCTTCAAAGCATTTTTTTTTTTTTTTTTTTTTAGGCATCACTGCCCTGGTGGTGGGAGTAGGAGGCCCAGCCTTTGCTCCTGGGAGCCGGAATCGAACCTCCATCCCAGTGGGCTGCAGTCCCGTGCACAACCACTATGCCACCGGGGCTCAGCCCTCAAAGCATTTTTAAATACTGAACAGAACCCGTACCTTACACCATATACAAAAACTAATACAAAATGGATCAAAGATCTGAGTATAAAATCTGAAACTATAAAGATCATGAAAGAAAAAAATGGAGGCAATACCGGGAGCCCTATGAGGTAGATAGGGTACCAAATCTAACGCAAAATGCATACATGGTAGAAGATGAAATAGATAAGTAGAACCGCCTAAAAGCTAAGTATTTATACTCATCTAAAGGTTTCTCCAAAGGGTAAAAAAAAAAAGAACCTACACACAGGAGGAAAGGTTTTGGCTATGACATATCAGACAATGATCTACTCTTTAAAGTTTATCCAGAACTTGAATGTCTCAACAACAAAAAAGACAAACAATATAATTTTTAACTGGACCAATACATGCAATGGCACCTCACCAAAGAAGACATTCAGGTGTCTAACAAGCATGAAGAAATTCTCAAAATTATTAACCATTAGAGAGATACAAATCAAAACTACCATGAGATACCATCTTACCCTGATAATAACAATACAATTTTTTAAAGAAAAAAAATAGAAAAGGTTAGCAAAAAATGTGGAGGGTTAGAATTCTTACACACTGCTGATGGAAATGTAAAACAGAGCAGCCACAGCAGGAGATGGTATGACCTTTCCTCAAAAAAACTATAAATAAAAGTACCATGTGATCCAGCAATGCCATTCCCACATATGTACCCTAAAGAAGTGAGAGCTTTGATAAGAATGGACTTACACACCGCATTAGTCAAAATAGCAAAGAGATGGAAAGAAAGTATCCGTCGATGAATGAATGAATGTATGAACTGCAGCACAAACAACACATGGAAAGGATAAAAGAAAAAGGAAGAATCTAGGAAAGGTCTCCCAGCATGGATGAATCTGGGGAGGAGATCACGCTCAATGAAGTTTTGTGCTTCGGTGTTGCCAAATGCGGTCCAACTCAAAGCGACCCTGGGCACAACAGAACACAAACACCGCCCAGTTCTTACATTTGAGCCCATGGTGCAGCCCATGGGTGCAGCCACTGTGTCCGTCCATCTTGTCAAGGGCCACCTTCTATTTCATTGCCTCCTACTGTACCAAGCATAATGTCCTTGTCTCTCCTGACAGCATGCCCAAAGTACCCGAGACAAAGTCTCACCATCCTTGCCTCTAAAGAGCATTTCTGACCATATTTCTTCCAAGGTAGGTCTGTTTGTAGTACTTTTCTACCATTATAAATCAAATGCATTGATTCTTCTTCATTCTTCCTTTCTCAGAGTCCATCTTCCACATGCATATGAGACCATTGAAAACACCATGGCTTGGCTCAGGCCTACTTTAATCCTCAAAATACCATCTAACTTTTTGACACTTTAAAGAGATCTTGTGCAGTGGATTTACCCAATACACTCTGTCCCTTGATCTCCTCACTGTTGCTTCCATGATGGTTATTGACCCAAGCAAGACAAAAATCCTTGACAACTTTAATCTTTTCTCCATTTGTCATGATGATCCAATTGTGAGGATTTCCGTTTTCTCTACATTGATTTGTAATGCATTAGACAATCGCTAAGAAAAAGCAGTGGTATGAGAGCACTATTTTAAAAAATTAATAAGAAAAGGTTTATACAGAGTAGGTACAAATTATTTGATGATTACCAGGAATGAGAGAAAGAAGGATAGAAAATTACAAACTAGAGAGAAGACAGGTGTTCATAAAAACAGAGGAGAAAGCAATACATCGTATGGGAGAAGTCAACCAACACAACATGGCCAAGGCAAAGAAAGACACTGAAAGAAGTCTAGTGTGTTAGCTTGAGTGGACTAGAAAAAAAAATCCAGAGACACTCACATATGTGTGAAAGGACTCATATATCAAGACGTGGAGAAAACATCCCAGTCCAGCCCAACTGAAGTCCCTAAATCCAATGCTAATCCATCAGCTCCTCTTCAGAGTCACACAGCCACGTGCAATGAGGGAAATTGCAGGAATATCGCAGGGCTGTAGGTGCAAAGTCTCGTGGATCCAATAGTGGTGAAAGCATCTCCAGGGCTCTGGCAGCAATCAAGGTCCGCCAGCAGGAAAGTGAAAGCAGGAAGAGGGGGGAGGTTCCCAAGGCTCTCCTTATAAGAAGGCCACACCCACAAGGAGACACCATCCAATTGTGACCTGATGGACAGGTTGCTTATCTACACGCTTATACGCCATCAAGGTGACCTGAAGTGATCTAGCTCCTGAGATTAAAAGCAGACACAGTACTTGTTACAACAGATAGTAATGTTATTGCTAGGTGTCCTTGAGCCAATATCAATCCATGATGACCCTAAGCAGAGCAGAGCAAAACAAGGCCCAGTCCTGTGCCATTCTAACAGCTGTTCCTATGCTTTAGCCCATTGTTCCAGCCACTGTGTCAGTCCATCTCACTGAGGGTCTTTGACTTTACCCAATGTGATGTCCTTCCCCAGGGATGGGTCTCTCCTGACCACAGGTCCAAAGTACAGGGATGAATGCTCACCATCTGGCTGTACTTCTTCTAAGACAGATTTGTTTGTCCTTTTGTCTAACTTTCATATGCATGTGAGGCAAGATGGCTTAAGAATGGTATGAGAATACCATGGTTTGGATCAAGTGCACCTTAGTCCTCAAAGTAAAATCCTTGCTTGTAAAGAGGTCTTGTGCAGCCAAACAATAGACATAAAATAACCAGTAACATCTAAGTGGAATGCATTTCTTAGAAGGATCAACAAAATGAGATCAAATAGGACCACACTGGCCCAGAAACAAAGATAAGACAGGAAGGAATAGGAAATTCATGTGAAATGAAATAGGGAATCTAAAGCAGAAATCAGAATAATACTGACATATTTTGAGGAATTTATTCAATGTCATCAGACATTTTATGCACAGAGTCTCAATAATTAATTCAGGTAAGCTTTGACCTAAAGCTTTTAATAAGGAAGAATGATTGTTTATCAGAAGTCCCATTAAGAAAGTGGAAAGACAATTCACAGAGTGGAGAAAGACATTTGCAACAGACATCCGGAATATACCACGAACATGAAAAACCACGGTCTCCACATGCTCCCTACGCTCCTTCATGAAGAGATCCCTGAAGATAAGGGGGGCTACAGTAAAGTATGGTGAAGAAAACAGATGGTGCCCGGCTATCATTTGCAAAAGTGTCTGGGGTCTTAGAGGCTTGTATTCAAATAAGCAGCCATTTAAGTGAGGAGACCACCAACTTCACACAGAAGAAGCAAACCAGGACATCATCCATGGAGGTAGGCGATGACAAAATCCAAATACGATGAAGGGGCAAGTATCAGAGCTTAAATTGTGAACACCCCCTTTGTAGAAGGCTATGGAGAACAGTGGGAGCCCAAAACCCTTCTGCAGAACAGCGAGTCAGATCAAGCCCCTGGCAGATCCCTTCCTAGCCCCAGGCATGGGACTGGAGCAGCTCTGGCCTCAGACAGAGAAAACTGTGAACCTGACTGTGGTGGATTGAACTATGGTGTAATATGATACTTGGGCAGTTGCACGCCCGCTGGACCCAACCTGATTTGTGCTCAAATACTTCTCATTTAATTCACAACAGAAATTTATCCTCTGATTTTTTGATTATTGGTGGTTGTCCTTATTTTCTTATTTTTATAGTATGGCTATTTTTCTTCCTTCTTTGTCATTTTGTTTTTTTATTGTTTCTTGTTAGACTTCCCAGCCTATGAAGCACTGAAGGAACGGATACACAGAGACTATAACCGATACAGTGATTTGCTGAGGATGGTGCAGGACGTGAGGGGAAGTGGAGAGCAAAGAATGAACGAGAGGGGTGGGGAGGAAGCCCTGCAGCTGATTGTGATGGTGTATGTGCAACTCTTTTTAAAAGCAGCTTACTTTGAAAGTGTATAATATGTGAATTTTATAGCAAAAACTACTTTAAAAAAAGAAAAGGGGCTGAGCCCCGGGGGCGTAAGTGGTTGCGTGCGGGACTGCAGCCCGCGGGCTTGGCGGTTCAAATCCAGCGGCGGCTCTCGGGAGCAGCACTGGGTAGCGCCCACGACCACCAGAGGCAGGGATGCCTACAAAAACAAAAAGAAAGAAAGAAAGAAACCAAAGGTTACACTGGGTGAAGCAGAAAGCAGCTTTGCTTAGAAGACACTGAGTTTAGGCGAATGGTGGTGGAATAATTTGGAAAAGGATATCAATAATTGGTTGCGCAATATGAAGAGTATAATCAATGGCACTGAATTAAACAGTTAGAAGTTGTTGAATTGGAGAATGCTTTGTTGGGTATATTTTCCCACAATTAAAAATATATACACTAATATACACTAATAACACTAATATACACTAATACACTAATAACACTGAGTATAAGAACGGAGAAAATGTTTTAAAATTGATGGTGGGAATGATTATACAACTTTTCTCTAAGTGATTTAGCTATAGAATTGTATGATACGTGGATGAAAGGTCTATTAAACTGTCAAAAATAAGCAAACAGCCGCCTTCAGTACGATTACCCCTGAATATCATGAAAGTGACGTGCTTCACAACTGGACCGATAAACAGCACCATGGTTAATGAAGAGACAATGAAGTTTCTATTCTTTTAAAATCAAGGTCCATGGCAGCAGTCAAGAGAGAAAACAATATATTAGACCAATCTTCAGCAATAGACTTCTTTAAGATTCTAAATCCAAAGATGTCTCTTTTCTGACCAATGTGTGTGTGACCCAAGTCACGGTCTTTACCGTCGTAGATATCTGTACACAGGCCGAGCAATGAAAAAGGAAAACGGAAGAAGAACTGATAGCTCCTGTGCTGTGTGCAAAACGTATAGGGCAAAGCAGGGTCACGTATTGCAGCCAGAACCTTTGGCCCAAGTCACCCAGCAAAGGCAGCTCACCAGTGACAGTGAAGATGTTTGCAGGATGTCAACACACATGGCCTCACACACTCCTCTGATCACCCAGTGGATGACCACTGTTTCATTACTCAGATAGGGAAACAGAGGAGAGACAGTGGCTGGCCTTCGCTCAATTAACAGCAGGAAAGCAGCAGAGCTGGGATTTGAACCCAGATTACTTTCTTACTTTAAGACCATTTTGCTTCGGTGTACCCAAACTTCCTGTTTTGAAAAAGGAGACCCTGAAAAGCAAAGGGAATATGTTCTGCCTGGGGTCACAGAGCTTAAGAATGCAACCTTCAGGTGGACAGTGACTATGTTCCACTTCCGGGCTCTTCCTAACAGCTCCTGAGCTCTCCCCACCTACAATGGGCAGTGTGAAGAAGCCCTTTCCTTCAGCTTCCCAAAGAGTCTCAACAGAGCCCATTCAGGCAGCTTATTATTCTGCCAAGGCTGCCTCTCTGAGGCCACCCCTGCTCCTGGCCCCACGGATGCAACAGGAAATGCGGGGGCAGAATTACCGCAGAGGCTCAAATGTTCCCTGGCCCCAGCTCCTCTCGAGTTCCAATTCAGAGACTGCAGAGGGAGGAGTCTGGCCTCGGCTCAACTCTCCGACGACGTCAAAGCTCCTGCTGAGGTCCAGCTGGCAACGGATCCAGCTGATGGAGAGACGGCCTGCTTGTCCAGCTGCATCACCTCGGGACATTTCCACAGACGCAGCGCTGGCCGGGGAAGCAAAAGCAGGGCACCCCTTCCTCCCCCTCCCCAGGAACCGAAGCTCAGGCTGGGGGCCCTTTCCCATCAGCAAAACGTCAGTGAGCCCCGACGCAAGTTTAAGTCAGCCGGGCCAAGGTCAGGCCTGACTGTGCCTGTTTTCATCATCTGTAAAGCACTCGTAAGCTGTAGTGGACACCTCGCCCTGACTACCTCTTCTGAGCACACACCAGCCCCCCCCCCACATAGCTCAAGCAGACCAACACTGGGGAGGGGGGGCGCAGAGGGGGGCAGGGAGTGTGTGAGGATGTACAGCTCACTCACTGGGGCAGCTCTCAACTGATAATTGCTGTGCTAGGACTTGGTGGATACGGCCGCAGCTTCCTTAATCTGGGTTTGGAGAATCAAAAACATCATCTCTCCACAAGCTGCCTGAGGTCCCATGGGAAGGAGACAACAGTAACCTGCTCACTCCTTTCCCCCGGTCACTTCCCCGGACCCTGGCAGCGCTTTCTTCATCCAATCCCTGCTCCCAAGATCTCCCAGTCGGCCACAGCAGACAAGAGTCACAGTCCTGCCATGTGTCACTACATCACGACGATGAGCAATCTCAAATCCAGTGTTTAGCGCGGCCAACTTCCAACCAGCGATGGCCGTGGGTCCTGGGATGGTTGTCGAGTTTTCAATGACTGATTTTTTTTTCCCCCCGGAAGTCGATCACCACACCTTCCTTCCAAGGTACTTCCAGGGTGGACTGAAACCTCCAGATCTTTCAGTTAGCCACCAGACACATGCGCTTGCACTCCCCGGGGACTCTGTCATGAAGATAATATCCCCCCTTAATAGAGATGGAGACACACACACACACACACACACACACACACACACCACACACACATACACACACACACCCCAGAGTGATGTTTGGTCTAGGGTCATGCAGGAAGCGAACTGCAGAACCTGGGGCCCTATTCAAGAGACTTCACAATTCACATCATGAGGCGTGATAGAGATGTTCCTCCAGCCTAACCAGTGGGGTGTGGGAGCAGAACTAGTCAAAAGAATGGAGAAAAAGAGGAGGAAATATGCACCATCCCCACCTCACCCCCCAACACACACACACACACACAGTCTGCAGGGAAAACGTTCTTGACTCAGTTTGCTCACATTGTGGAAACTGAGACGCAGACGGGGATGGGCTTGGCCAAGGTCAGGCAAGGAGCAGTTGCAGAGCAGGGTCTATAGCAAGGCCCCCCCCCCCCCCCCCCCCCCCCGGCTGCCGGACTCTCTCAGCACGGCCCACACGTCCTCAAGGATGGCGACAGGCAGCAAGAGTGACCAAACCAACAGCTGCCCCCAGGCATTTAAGGTTTTTGATTCCTATTGAACATTTTCACCAGCTATCCTTGGGGCTTTAAAAATAGAGCCAGATAGACACATGCAAGAGCTAAATCAGGGAAACCGGCCTGCATATGCAGCGGACCACACAAAACTGGCGAAAACACCCAGACAGGCTAGGTGAATTCTCTCCCCATCTGGGGAGATCTCTCCTACGGCCAGGTCTCCAAGCCCCACACAGACTGGGTCAGGCCGGAGTTTGTCTCTTCCAAGCCTCTGTGTTTTCAAGAAAGTACTCAGCACTTTCTCCTTTGCCTTCTCAAATTCCTTTAAACTCCGCCTCCAACTTCTGGCAATCACACTGGGGAGGGAGGGGAGGGAGTGTGTGTTCTACCTGGGTGATGTCTGAGTCCAGGGGTCAGCAAACTATTGAGGCAGAAGAGCCAATTCAGTCCATCACAGAAACTTAAAACTAGTTCGAGAGCCATAAATATATATTTTGTTTGTTTTGTTTTTGGGGCATCACTGCCTCTGGTGGTCGTGAGCGCTACCCAGCGCTGCTCCTGAAAGCCGCCGCTGGATTTGAACCACCAAGCCCACGGTCCCGCACTCAACCACTTACGCCACCAGGGCTCAGCCCATAAATATATATTTTACAAACAAATGAAATCCCCCTGATCTGAAGGAGATCTTTTTAAATTCTTCAATCTTGCTTCACAGCCACATGTAACATACGGAGAGAGAGACGCCTGTGGTCAGAGAGCCGCAGTTTGTCAACCTGTCCAAGCCCTTTCTATCGTCTGGGCTCAAAGGAAGGTCCCTTGATGTCCCAACTGTGTCGAAGTCACATCTGTCCTCCCCTGACTACCCAGGTGAGAAGGGAAAACCAATTCCATACAAACCCAAGGCCAAGTGCCACCAGGCAGAGGTCAGACATGCCTCCATCCTCCATCTCTCGTCCCCTCTTCTGACACCATTCATTCAACCCAGGAGACTCTACTTTTTGGCCGGGTTCCATCATTCATTGCAATGACCACACAGAACTCATAGACAACGTTCACAATGAAGGGGGTTATTGCAAAAGCTAAGAGGATCGGTAACAGTTAAGGGCACAGTCATGGGTCCAACACAGTGCCTCGTCTTGACCAGCAGCCCCGTCTCTCTCAGCCTCTCTGCCAGGAAGTGCGCTGGCTTCTTTCCAGGCCCGGAATGCCACCTGCTGCCCTGCCTGACAGTTGCGTAGTCTTGGCACTGCTCCTCTGTTCTGTCTCACAGTCTCCTTGTCTTGGCCCAGTTCCTTTGCTCTCTCCCACTGTCTCTGAGCTGTAGACTCTAGTGCAGCACTTCTCAACCTGTGGGTCGCGACCCCTTTGGGGGTCGAACCACTCAATCTTCCTAATGCCGAGATCTTTAATACAGTTCTTCATGTTGTGGTGCCCCCCCCCCCAGCCATAAAATTATTTTCGTTGCTATTTCATAACCGTCGTTTTGCTACTGTCATGAATCAGATGACCCCTGGATAAGGCAGTGATCTCAAACATGTCCCCGTGGTGGCTGGTGATTCAGGGATTCCTTCCTTCTGCTTTCTCGATGGCTCTTACACACGATAGGGCATTGGCTTTGGTCTTTTCATCAGACCATATCTCCAATCAAACAAAGGGCATGACTTGGTCCACACCTCAATCAGCTGGAGACTCAGATGCACCCCCCCCCCCCCCCCCACACACACCTTAATCCTGCCCATTAGCATAGTGGGCAATTCCCTCCAAAAACAGGTCTGGAGCTGCAGGTACAGGAGGAAGAATCTACAATGTGCAACATTAAGGGTTTATGGCTAGAAGGACCCTATGACCTGACTCCGTTTACCTGCCCCTGCTCCCCTGGGCTGTCTGGCAATGCACTTCTTGATCTCACTGCTCTGCAGCTCACCCCAGCCGGGTGCTCAGAGAGCTGGGTGAGATGAGGCCAGGGAAGACAAGGCTGCTCCCTCAAGTGAGGACATGGATAGCAGGCGGGGGATCCGGTGGCCTCCATCAACCCCTCGCTTCCCCTCGCTTCCCACTTGGTGCCTCCTGGAGCACTCACTCATAGTCACATGTTCCTTCCTTTAGTCTCCAAACCACCTTCCTCCGCCCCACCATCTTTACCCATCGCCCCCTGGCCCCCACCACTCTGTGAGCCGGTGGCTTTCTCCTCTTCCTCCTCCTCCTCCTGGAAAGGTTCCTCCCTAGAGTCAGCTTCCTCTCTTATCCTGGGGAGGAGGGTGGGAAGCAGTCCGTTTGGCACTCCACGGGTGGGCATGGGTTTGACAAGCACTCGGCACTTGTGTGGGCATGGCCACCTCCATGCTCCACTGGGGACCGCATCAAAGGAATCCAGACTGAGGACAAGGAAGTGGTGACATTGCTGAGGTGGAATTCATGCCATACCATGGTTTGAAGTCCCTGGCAAAAGACAGACACCACACACTCACACACACATGTTCACATGCTCCATTAGTGCATGGAGAAGCACTTCACGCATAACATAGACAAGAGACCCAGCAAAATCTGCTTCCCTAGTGGAAGCCGGCACCGCAGGGCCAGCAGAATCATGCCTGAATGTGGCTAGTGCAGGGAAAGTGTTTTACCTTCCCTCTTCTCCAGCTGCCATTGAGAGACCCCTTCCCTCACCACTGGAAACAGATCCAGAAATGGGGTTGACCAGGTGCCACGGGGTGAACACACACACATGTGCAGGACACAGCAAACCTTACTGTGAGTGAAGGAGAGGGCAAAGGCTCCTCCCTGTGATGGAAAAAAGAGAAGCCACTGGGAGAGTGAGCTTGAGAGACCGAATTCTCATTCTTCTTAGCACAGAATGTTCTGGCCCCAAAAGCCTTTGCTTAAGCAGCCTGGATGAGAGGCATAAACGCAGGTTATTTCCCCAATAGTCCATCCTCTGACTCTAAGCCGGATGCCAGAAAAAGAATCAAAACTGTACCAAGCCCTGGGATGTCCATTGACCATTTTGGATGTTCAGCGCACAACGCTGATTAGATGCTTTATCTGTGTTCCATTTGCCTAACAATCTAGGCAGCGTTCCCTAGTAGGTCTGTCTCGGCACAGTGATCAGAGCAGGTTGAAGGAAGAGCCCAACCAGCCACCCCCACTATGGTTTGATCTAATCTAACTATATAAAAGGCTGCATTATCTAACCTCAGATAGGAAATTGATATTATTTGTAACATATCTTGGTTTATGTAAAAACAATATATCGGCATGTTATTGACAGATATACATTCTAGTACAAGTTGTAAAGAAGGCTTCTCTTCTTTAAAAAATGTAAATAAATAATAATCACTGCCATTGAATTTATTTTATCTCAAAGTGACCCTATAAAATAGTGTAAAACCATCCTTGTGAATAGTGAAAAGGATTAGGAAGCAAAGGGCATTTATAGAGGTCTAAATATAGGCATGTACATATATAACTGTATTTACATAAGATTATGGGAAAATATTTTTGTGCATATACTTGTAGGCTTAGTATTAAGGTAGCAGATGAATATTGGGCTTCCACTCAAGTACTCCCTCAATGCAGGAATGCTTTGTTCTATTAAACTGGGATTCCATGACACTCACCTTCCTGATGTGATTGCCGAAGACAAAGCAGGTGTATAAGTAACTGTGGTAAAGAAAGCTGGTGGTGTCCAGCTTTCAAAAGAGATAGTGTCTGGGGTCTTAAAGACTTGAAGGTAAACAAGCGGTCATCTAGCTCAGATGCAACATGGAAGAAGCACAGCAGCCTGTGTGATCACGAGGTGTTGATGGGATCAGGTATCGGGCATCAAAGAACAAAACATCAGATCATTGCGAATGAGAGGGAGTGGGGATCCCAAACCCATCTGCTTGCAACTGGACATAGGAGGGTACAGGAGGGTCACAGGAAGGAGGTGAGCCAGTCAGGGTGCAGTGTAGCAACCATGAAACATACAATTTTCCTCTGTGATCAGAGCAGGTTGAAGAAAGAGCCCAACCAGCCACCCCCACTATGGTTTGATCTACTCTAACTAACTATATATAAGGCTGCATTAATTCTTTAATGCTTCCTCTCCCCCACTATCATGATCCCAATTCTACCTTACAAATCCGGCTAGACTAGAGGATGTACCCTGGTACAGATAGGAAATGGAAACACAGGGAATACAGGACAGATAAAGCCCTCAGGACCAATAATGAGAGCAGTGATACCTGGAGGGTAAGGGGGAGGTGGGTGAGAAAGGGGAAACAGATCAGAAGGATCTACATATAACCTTCTCCCTGGGGAACAGACAACAGAAAAAAAGTGGGTGAAGGGAGACATTGGACTGTGTAAAACATGACAGAATAATAATAGTAGTTTATAAATTATCAAAGATTCCTGAGAGAGGGGGAAGATTAGGAACTGATACCAAGGACTCAAGTAGAAAGCAAATGCTTTGAGAATGATGATGGCAACACGTATACAAATGTGCTTGACACAATGGATGTGTGTGTGGATTGTAATAAGAGCTGTAAAAGTCCTCAGTAAAATGAATTTTTAAAAAAAAGCATTCTGTGGATTTAAGCTTTTACACTATAGGAACAGAAAGTCTTTCTCTCAAGGAGTGTCTAGTGTTCTCAAAACTCTGACCTTTTTTGGTTAGCAGGTGAATGCCCAACCCATTACACCAGCAGAGCTAGACCAAGTTAACGTGTATTTGGTGTAATACCAGTCACATGATCATATTCTGCAGGTTCTCCATGTTTAGAATACTATCAAATTTGTGCTCAAAAGTACCTTTCCCAATCAAACTATATTTTTTTTATGTAGTAGTTATTAGGAAACTTCCCCAAATCTAGTAAGTCTGCTACACAAGATCTCTTTAATGTGTTGAAAAACAAGGATATTATGTTGAGGACTGAGGTAGGTCAGATCCATGCCATGGTATTTTAAAAAAAAACAAAACAATTTTATTGTCATATAGTTCACATATCAAACAATTCAATATTTCAATCATATCAAGAAGAGTTGTCCAATCATCACCCCAATCAATTTTAGAACATGTTCTTCTTTCTTGTACTCAGTTATTAGCTCCCCATTTCCCCCCAACCTCCCCTGCCATACTGCCAAGAATCTATTAACCTAGTTACTGACTATAAGTTTATGAGCCAGGGTATTTTCAATCACCTCATATGCATGTGAAAGTTGGACATCAGATAAGAAAGACAGAAGAAACCTGGATGTGTTTGAACTGTGGTGTTGGCTATTGAAGACTATTGAAAATACAGTTGTTTATCAAAAGAACAAACAGGTCTGTCTTAGAAGTACAAACAGAATGCTCCTTAGAGACAAGGATGGGGAGACATCATCTCATGCACTGTGAACATGTTATCAGGAGAGGCCAGTTCCCAGAGAAGGACATTATACTTGGTAAAATAGAGGGGCAGTGAAAAAGAGGAAAGCCCTCAAGGCAATGGGTTGACTAAGTGGCTGTAACAGTGGTAACACTTGTGAGGACGGGGCAGGACTAAGCAATGTGTCCTTGGGTTGTTCACGGGGTTGCTGAATAGAGTAGCCATGGGCAACAAAATGGCCAGCAAGAATAAAGAAGTCATCAACAAAATGGCTGACAAGAAGGAAACCCAAACTGGCCAGAATTCAAGATGATGGAACTAACTCGGGTTGCACCCTTTACTGGACTGAACCCCCACAACCACACCTATGACTACACTCACAAAAATTGTCTAAATCCAGCCCAGAGGGGTAGAGCTTTCTTGACCACTGCAGTGGAAGGGAACTCTCACCCTCTCTCGCACTATCTCTCTTGCTGGTAATTCTTGTCTGTTTTTCTAGACTTGCCATTGATATGTGTGAATGCCTGCTGGAATAAATGAGTTAAAAAACTACCTGGCTCCACTGGACCTCCACTCAAGTACTCCCTCAATGCAAGAACATTTTGTTCTATCAAATTGACATTCCATGATGTTCACCTTCCCGACACAATCGCTGAAGACAAATGTGTTCATAAACAAATGAGGGGAAGAAAGCTGATGGTGCCCGGCTATCAAAAGACGTAGTGTCTGGGGTCGTAGAGTCTTGAAGATAAACAAGCGGCCAGCTATCTTAGGAGCAACAAAACCCACATGAAAGAAGCACACCAGCCTGTGTGACCATGAAGGGTCGAAGGGATCAAGTATCAGGCATCAAAGAACAAAAAAATATATCGTTATAAATGAGGGGAAGTACAGATTGGGGATCCAAAGCCTATCTGTAGGTAATGGACTTCCCCTTACAGAAGAGTCACAGGGAGGAGATAGGTCAGTCAGAGTGCAGTGTAGCAACGATGGAACATACAACTTTCCTCCAGTTCTTCAATGCTTCCTCCTCTCCACTATCATGATCCCAATTCTACCATGCAAATCCAGCTAGACCAGAGGATGTACACTGAAACAGAAAGGAACTGGAAACACAGGGAATTCAGGATAGATGATTCCTTCAGGACCAGCAGTGAGAGTGGTAATACCAGGAAGGTGGAGGGAAAGTGGTGTAGAAAGGGGGAACCAATTATAAGCATCTACATATAACCTGTTCTCTGGAGTGCAGACAATGAGAAAGTGAGTGAAGGGAGACATTGGACAGTGTAAGATATGACAAAGTAATAATAATTTATAAATTATCAAAGGTTCATGAGGGAAGGGAAGCGGGGAGGGAAGGGAGGAAATGAGAAACCAATGCCAAGAACTTAAATAGAAAGCAAATGTTTTGAGAATGATGAGGGCAACAAATGTACAAATGTGCTTGACACACAATGGACATATGTATGGGTTGTGATAAGAGTGTATGAGCCCCCGATAAAATAATCTCATAAAATTTTTAAAAGACTGTCTGACTCATAGAGTGTGTTACGCTCGTGAAAGAACCTGGCCTAGTCACCGTGCGTAGCTTGGAGACTGAAAGGTCGCCGTCCCGGCGCTTAAGCGACTGACTCTTAAGTCACTTAGAAGGAAAGACAACTGAGAGATGAAAAGGTCGCCGCCCTGCTGCATAAGCAGCCTGATTGCTAAGCGCTGTCTTTGGCACTGTCATCAGGAGCTCAGGACAGATGCTATGAGTCAAAACTGACTTGACCGGCCCCTAAAAACAACATTGCTGGAGCACCTCCCACAGACAGCGCTCATCTTTCAAAAAGAGTTCGCCACGAGTCGTGGAAGAGTCAAGCTCATTTCTCCTTCATGAGCTCCTCGGTAATGCACCAGGGCACACATTCCGTCGGTGATGTGGTGTCTACCTTACTGAGGTGTCAGCCGGGGCCCGGGGGAGCGATGTGTCGTCAACTTGGTCAATTGCTGAGAGAGTCAGATTGGTAGTGCTAGCAAAATCCTTTATCAGATCCCTGGGCTCCAGGTTGAGGAGCCTGCCCATCATCGTGAGGTCATCTGAGAAGGAAAGGAGACAACATTAATAATCCCCCCCTCCCTCACCTCTGGCATCATGGGAGGGTTGATGTGGCATTGACCTCTCTAGAGACCCAGATCTTTTGACCCCGGGATTCTAACTGGACAAAAAGTCATATCCTGAAAAACATTTATAATATCTGGTGACATCCTCTACCTGAGCTGGAAGGAAGGCTGTGTCTCATTGATCGTATTGCTTCTCCCACATGTCCATCCCCCTCCCTACAGGGTTCCCCAAAGATGGGGTACTTGAAGAGACCATCACCTGGGGTGTGAACCACAAACCACCCCTGGTATGTGTGCTCCAGGAGGCAGAAGAACCATTGAGCTTCCTGAGCTTGGAATGGCTGGTCCTCCTGCATGCCCCTCCCCCCCCCCGAGCTCAGCGCAGCCCCACATGCCCAGCCAAGGCCATGGCCATGCACAGTATCACCATGTGAATGCAAGCACGAAAACAACGCAGCTGCTTGGGCATAAAGTTTACCCCATCACACTCGTCAGTTGGTCAAATGAGCAAGGTTGATAAGGTGGCCTTTCACTCAGGGGTCGTTTAGTCTGCAGGATTCCGTTCAGTCCTCGCATCTGGAGGAGCTGCCTGGAGCAGTCTTGTTCGAGTTCTGCTTCTTCACAGTAGCAGGCTAGCAATGTCAGGAGTGTAGCTGAGGTCAAAGGTGCTCTGCATGTACAGTGCAGGGCCGGGACAATGTCTGGGGGTTCGTTGGCTTGGCCGTCTTCCCAGCAGTGTGGAAAGGCAGCACCGGGAGTGCTTCCTCTGGAGGAGGAGGAGAGCTTTCAGGTACAGCTCCCAGAGGTCAAGATTCAGATTTGTTTTCCCTGACGCTTTCACCTCTTTCTTTTCTCCAGATAGCTCATCAAAAACAGCTGTTTACCACTTTCCGCCAGTTTTATGGAAGAGACAGCTTGCTCGAACAAATGAGAAATGCCCTGTGGGAGTCTGAGATTGCTGGAGACACAAAACCAATGCCGCACCTATATGTATAAGCAAGAACTTTACATCAAAGAGCCACGGTCGTGTGGTGAGTTGTGCACTTGGGCTGCTAAGCACGAGGTTACCAGTTCACAACCACCAACTTCTCCTCAGGAAAACGACAAGGCTTCCTTCTCCCTTAAAGGGTGACAGTCGGAGGAATGTACCATGGCAGTTCTACCCTGTCTTCTACGGCCTCTGTGAGTCACAATGGACTCAACGGGGATTATTTACGGGGTGTGAAGAGTCTATGTAAGACCCATTGGAATCTTCCGTATAGAACGAGAGCCTTCAATATGATTTACTTGCCAAGACACACTGCCCTGTTGGTTTTGGAACCTATCCCTGGGACAGGTTTCAGCCTTGACCACGGTCTCATAGGTTGGCCGGCTTCTCTGGAGTGTTCCACAACTTCTGCCATGTGTGTGGCCTGATCGATGATGATGTGTGGGTCTTTAATCCAGGGAGTCCTCACGGCACATCTCTTCTCTGGAGAGGAGGGAGGTTCAACCTCACCGTCAATTGACAAGAACAGTCTTGTCAATTCCATCTGCATGACTAACAGCAGCCTCTCAGCTGAAGGACAGATGGCCCTAGATATGGGTGCAGAGTTTATCAGAAGCCAGATTGACAGGCCCGTCTCTGCTTCTGTGTGCTCCACTGAAAATGGTGCTAACCGCAGTCGTTCTCGTCAGGGCTTAAAAGCAAAAGCTCACAAAGGTGCGTCCACATCATCAGGAGATACAGTAGGGTTGGGAGGGGCCCTGAAGGCAGGGGTATCGGTGATGGGGACCGAGACCCCAAAGTGTCCTTCATTCAGGTGCCAAACACCACAGACAGACCTGTGCACTAGTGTGTAAAACCTGGACGCGCAACTCTTTTCATCTCCCTGTTGAATTTTCATTGTAACCTGTGGTTTGGGGTTCTCCTGGTGACAGAGGGGCCTGGGCTTAACCTGAACCCTAATTATT
>PVJH01030442.1:0-24809 GCA_004026705.1 Nesogale talazaci
CTGAACTCTGTTGCAGTTTGTTGCCTGGGGTTTGTAGTTTGTTGCCTTTGTAACTGTAAACAGCCCTGGCCTCTGAAGCCTGACTTGCAGCTGTGCTGCCATTCACTTGTTAATTTTGAAGATCACGATATGCTAATTGCCTAAGCTTGCTTGCCCTATAAAACTGGCTTACTTCTCCCAAATCAGAAAAAAAAAAAAAGAACCCAACCCCACCCCATCCCAAAAAAGATGTAACTACTGAAACAACATATGTATGTATGTATGTATGTATGTATACATTATGATGAGTGCTGTATGAGTCCCCAATAAAATGAATTAAAAAATGATACCAGATTATGTAATTATCACAGGGTCTGTTCAAGTTCTGAATGTTAAATCATTAATTGGTGGAGAGAATAATTTTCTATGACTTTCACCATATCATCCAGTGTATTGATTTTTTGGAATACAATCTTTCATAATATTTTATTATTCATCTTTTTTTTCCTTAAGACCTTTTGTGACTTCCCCTGCTTCATCTCTAATTAAAAATCTTGTCGTCTGCTCATTTCCCTTTGTTAACTTTGCTAGCTGTTTGTTGATTTTGTTTATTCTTTCAATTAATCAATTTTTTTCTTTGTAGATTTTCCCATTATTTTCCTGTTTCCAAGTTCATCTACTTCTGCTCTAATTTTTATGATTTCCTTTTCCTTTGATGTTGAAGGGCTATGCTGTTTACTTTGCTCTACTTGTTGGAAGTGCTGTGTTAAGTTTCTGAACACGGTTCTCTTCTCTTTTTGATGTGTGCATTAATTCCAAAAGCGTGTTCTCTGATAACTGCCCTTACTCTGATAACTGTGACTCAGGTTTGGATTTGTTGTGTTATTTTTCTCATTAGTTTCTTGGCAGTGCCTAATTTCTTCTCTTATTTGGACTTTTTTGGGGTAGTATGTTGCTGACTCTCCAAGTGCTTGCCTTTTAAAAAAATATTAACTTTTCTATCGAATTCCAGCTTTTGCCTTCTTCATGAATGGTGTTCTAAATATCCTTCCCCAAATCATAAGATCTTCTGTCTTTATTGTTCAATGCCTCAAAACTGTTCTTAAATTGCTCTAGAAATTAAGGTGGTATAGTTTCTGGGTAATAAATTCACTTCTTTGGACTTGTTTTAATTTTCTTCAGGTGTATCATGGATGTATGTACAAGTAATTATATATCTGTTCCAGATTCTGACTCTGCCCTTATTTTAGCTGCTGATATGGAGCTCTTCATTCTCTCTTCTAACAGATATAATCAATTTAAAGGTGAACAATGGCTAACCATAACATAACATGACGGGTACATAAAGAAAACCAAAATCCTCAGAATTAGACATCATTCCATGAGAATATGAGACATCATCATAAAGAAAAGATTGCATTTGTCAAATAATTGATTTTATTTGTATGCACAATCAATACTCACTTCAAGCAGCAGTCAAGAAGTCAAAACATTGGATTAGGTAAATGTGATGCAAAAGTTCACTCTAAAGTGTTCTAAATTGCACCTGCTCCAAGCCATGTTATTTTCAATCACTTTGTATGCATGTGGAAGCAGGGCAATTAATAAGAAAGACCAAAAATAATTAATGCATTTGAATTATGATATCGTCAAAGAAAATGAAATACATCATAGATTGCAAGAAGAATGAACATATTGGGTTAATAGTACAGCCAAAAAGTTCCTTAGAATTGAGGATTTCAAGACTTTGTGTAGAGAATTCTTCTCATGTGCCTTGGGCAAGTCTTCTGGGAGCTACAGTTTCTGAAAAGATCATCATGCTTGATAAAATAGGGGTTCCACTAAAAAGAAAAGAAATAGCCTCGGCTGAGCCCCAGTGGCATAGTGGTTGAGTGCAGAACTGCAGCCCACTGGCTTGGCAGTTCAAATCCAGCAGCAAGTCTGGGTAGCTCCCATGACCACCAGAGGGCAGTGATGCCCCCCCCCCGAAAAAAAAAGGAAATAGTCTCAGTAAAATGTATTGACATAGTGGCTATAACAAAGACCCCTCATACACTAGCAATTGGGACAAGATTGAAAAGCTGGGTAAGTTTTTTTTTTCTTTCTCTATTGCATGTAGGGTTGGTACAAGTCAGAATCCTTTCAGTGACACCTATCAAAACAGTCACTTATTGCTCTGCCCGAATCAAACCCAAATAGCTCTAATTCTCTCACATTTTTCCTATTATCAGAATGTTTACTTCATAACTCCTTTATATAATGACATAAGTAAAATTTATCCTGTTAGCCCAGGGCTCAGTTTTGTTTGCCTCAGGTCATAAGAAACTAAATACGTGAAAAAAGCAAATCCGGTGATTTTAGAAGTGGCAAAAAAAACTGACAATATATTTTAAAATAACTAAGTCAAGCCAAGTTCTATATCTGGATTCTAATTACTTTTCCCTCATTAGAGTGAGTTAATTCTAGAATCCCTGCCCCTTGTGCGTTTCATTTCGGAGACGGAGTCAGCTGCCAGAGCAGGATAGATACTTCCCCTATGTATCGCTAATGTGCACTAATTATCTCCTCTAATGTGAACCCATCTTCTAGTTCAGCTACTCCCATACTCTCCTACCAATGTTTTAGGTCCTAAATAATGTCAGATCAATATTTTCTGTGATCTATCTAGGTGAGGGGGAACAAAAATTGACCTCTGATTTCCAGTATAATTTTTTTAGTGAACCGTATTGAAAATAATCATTTTGAGATTAAATTACTAATAAAGTAACATTTAAGTATAGTGTGAATAAAATACAGTGTGCTTTCTTTTCATTTTAAAGTATTTTCCCTAATGTTACTAATTATGATTGTAGAGTTTATGTATTTACTCTACTAGCCCACTTACTAGCCCAATGAACTGAGAGGTGGCATGGAGATATTCTGTAGATGGGGTTGAAATGGGCAAACAGGTATCTTTAACTAAAGCATATTAAATTTGATCATTTAAGAGGTTCTCAGTTAAATATCCATCTGCCCTTTCAGGAGTCATTCAAGGTACTTCCAGTATTCTTCTCCAGCACTAGAATTCAAATGCATTCATTCATCTCCTTTCTATCTTATTCAGTGTCCAACTGTCAAATGCATGGGGCAACAGAAAATGTCTTGACTTGGGTCAGTGCATCTTAGTGCTTAGAGTAACAGCTTTACTTTTTGACACTTATGCAGCACATTTACACAGTGTAATGCATCATTTGACCCGTTTTCTGAACATTGATTGTGAATCCAAACAAGATTAAATCCTTGACTACTTCAATCTTTTGCCCAATTATCATGATGGGTTCTATAGGCCCAGTTCTGAAGATTTTGATTTTCTTTATATTTTGTTGCAATCCATATTAAAGACTGCAATTCCTCTTTTTCCTTTTGTTATTATTTGGGTGTCATTTTTATTGTAAACTCTAATTTTTCCCCATATAATTTTCATACCATAAAATTGAATGGTTTAAATATATTAAAGAGTTTAAAAGTGATTACCATAATCAGGTTTGAATATGTTCTTCATTCTTGTACTCATTATTTTTAATCATTTTATGGGAGCTCTTACAGATATCATAATAATGCAAAGTTCATCACGTCAAGTAGTATTGTACAATTGCTACCACAATCAGTTTTAAAATATTTTCTTTCTTCTTGAACTCCATACATCAACTCCTCTTTATCCCCTCTAACCCACACCCTACCTCCCAGGAATCTTTATTTATTTATTTTTGTTATATCATACAGAGTCAATATATACATTCACATACAGTTTTGTTGTTCATTCCCTTCTAGTAAGTTTATACAATTATTATTGCTATCTGCTCCTTATTCCCACCTTCCCTGCTCCCCAACCCCTTCCTATACCCTCAAGGAATTGTGACTCCCATTACTCTTTCTGAAGAGTTATTTATATTGACTTTCGTGAATTGAATGATCTTAAATATGCAAATGAATACATGCAAATCTCATATTATTAATGAGGTAAAACAAGTAAAAATCATAATAGGAAAGGAAGGAAACAAGAGAGAACAAGAGGAGTGTTATGTGGTTTATCGGTTGATAAATCCTGGATTTATCAACCCTTCCTTGTGGCCCTTTTGAGAGGGATTCTCCAATTATCTTACAGCTGGGTTTTAAGTCTCAATTTCCTCCACACCCTTTCACACTGATTTGGTTGCTTGTTTTGGATATATATATATATATATATATATATATATATATATATACACACAAATTTGACAAGAAAGCAAATGGACTTGTGACCTCTATTTGAACCTTTACCTGAGTACAGGAACCATTTGTTCTAATAATGTGGCATTGTATAATACCTTCCTAATATGATCGCTGAAGGCAAAACGGGTGCATAAGTAAATGTCAAGAAAGCTGATTGTGCCCTGTTATCAAAAGCACAAAACAAAGCATCAGGGGCCTTAAAGACTTATAGTTAAACAAGTGACCATCTAGCAGGGAAGCAACAAAGCCCACAGGGAAGAAGCACACCAGCTCGTGTGATCATGAGGTGCCAACAGGAATCGGTATCAAAAGTTCTTGTGCTCATTATCATTTTCCCTTTTTCCGTTAGCCTCCACTGCCACAACCCTAAGAAACTACTAATATAGTTAATCTCTAAAATTTCATCTTCCTTGGATTTCATGTAAGGAAAAATCATCTAAAAAGGCAATCAAAAACAGCAAAGCAAATTACAGAAAACTCTGACTCCAAAAGAAAGCAAAGAATAAACCTAGAACAAATTAAAAGTAGTTCAAAGGAAAACATTTTGGCTTAACTATCGGCCTTCTACTCCCCGAAAGAGTCGTCATGTCAGAAAGTCACAGGGGCAGTTCATTATGTTCCCTAAGGTCACCATCAGAGAAGCTAGTGAGCTTATTTTCATTTATTTTTTAATATTTGCATTAATCTACCTTTCATTGCACTCTGTAGGATAGTAAGAGAATTCACATTCCTCTTCAACCATCAGAGCGGATTGAGCAGAAGCAGAGCGCATGGGACTCTGAGAACAGATTTTGGCCGATCCCTGCCATCCATAGCCTTCTGCAAACCAAGTATTCAGAATTAAAACACTAGAACAATTTCCTTGTCTTGTTTTCGGTTTCATTACTTATAATCTTTAAATTATCATGCTGGCAATCTTTCATTTTAAATACTTATTATAAGAAAGCTTATTTAAGCTTAGTAAACATGCGAATTTATAATAATATACTTAGGTTTATGCTTCATATCCATCTTGCTAATTGGACATTAAAATAACATTCAATATTTTAGGATAATTAAGAGAGTGAAAGCACACATCACAACTTTCCACTTTTGGTTGAATCTGTATTACATTTTTTTAGAAGTACATACACACATATGAGAAGTTAATCTTAAAAAAGAAATTATTCACTACATATAAACAAATCCATTGGCATCAAAGCAATTGGGACTCAAAGTGATTTTTAGTATATTTTCCCTTAAGGTTTTCAAGGTTGCAAATTTTCACAAAAGCTGACTTAGCCATCTTTTTCTTGTGTAGCACCTAGCTGGTCTGAACCTCTGACTTTCAAATTGAATGTTTTAATCAATTTACCACCAGTATTAATCCCATAAATGTTTCCACTATATTCAAAATAGAGGATTCAAAATATGGATACTATCACATAATGCAGTTTGCTTTACTTTAGTTTTATTATGCTAATATATGAAAAGTATATGTAAATCTACATCTAAGTTTTATCCACATATATACTTTTAGAATTAGTACCTTATCATTAAAATGTTTATGATTTGATATATCATAATTATAAAAAATACTCTGAATAGAAACTTTCTTAAATCAGAGTTTAAATACACTGTTTTATTAATATTGAGCTGTTCTGTTAAATTTTTAAATATATCTTCAATGAATATTTATTGTTAAATGCCGCCATTGAATACATAATAGTTATATATGGTTTTATAGTGTAATAATGTCAGCTATAATTAAAATTTAGGATGGAGGAATGGTTATGAGTAAGCTGCAGATAAACAGATTACACTAAAAATTTACACATTACTCTGCCAAATTATTATAGCCCACCCCGCTATTGGTGATATTAACTTGTATATATTGATTATATATTGCCTAGAATAAATATACCATAAATTGTAATGAGTATTATTGTGTGTGTTATTTATATCAGGTAATCTTTTAAAAAAAAGAAACCAAGAGAACACGGGCGGAGCATTTTTTACCTGCAGTTTCCCATCTTGGTACAGCACAGACCAGTAAGATTATCTACAGTGTAATGTGCCGCTAAATCCGATTTGTGAACGGACAGTGTGCCCTTGTGAACAACAGAAGGGACCACTGCGTAGTACGGTGCCGTCCTCACAATTGTTGCTCCAATTGACCGTTGTTGCAGGCACTTTAGAAATTCTTTTTTTGCTGACAATCTACTTTTCCAAGAATTCCTTTTGCTAAAGGAATCCCGATGGCATAATGGCCACATGCTGGACTGCCAATCCCGAGAGAAGCAGTTAGAAAACACCAGTCTCTCTTCGGGGGAAAGATAAGTGCTTCTACTTCCGTGAAGAGTTACCGTCTCAGAAAACCACAGGTGCAGTATTACTCTGTCCTGTAAGGTCGCTGTGAATCAGAATTGACTTAATGGGAGAGACTTTGTTTATTAGTTTGGTCTCTGCTGTTAACATTTCCAAAATATGTAAGATACAAGCTTCTCAGCTTCACTTTTATTTATTTATTTATTTATTTATTTATTTATTTAGGCATCACTGCCCTCAGGTGGTGGGAGTAGGAGGCCCAGCCTTTGCTCCTGGGAGCCGGAATTGAACCTCCATCCCAGTGGGCCGCAGTCCCGCGCACAACCACTACACCACCCGCGCTCAGCCCTCAGCTTCTCTTTTAAGGAGCATTTTGACTCTCCTTTTTCCAACACCGATTTGTGTGTAATTCTGGCAGCCTTTCTGACAGTTCTTTCTTAGCCAGAATCCCATATCAAATGCATCAAGTTTTCATTGTTTTCCGTATTATTGTTCAGCCTTTGCATGCCTTTAAGGTGAATAAAAATACCATAACTTGGATGAGATTTACCTTAATCAAAGTGAAATATTTGTCCTGTAACATAGGTTGTGAAACCAAGCAAAATGAAATCCCGACAACGTCTTCTGTTTTCGTTTATTGCAATTGTGTCTATTGATTGAGTCATGAGGAGTTTTGTTTCCTTTACATTCAGCTGTAATCTAGATCGCTGGTTCGAATCTTTGATTTTCAATGGCAAATACTTCAATCCCTTCTCCTTTTCTCCAAGCAAGGTTTCGTTGGCTGCATATCATGGTCATTCTTGAGCTTTCCTCCAATCCTGAGGCTCCATGTAGTCCAGTTTGGTGGTAGTTATAGACTCTGTTTTCAATTTGAGGCTATTGAAGGAGAAGGGGTGGAATTTAGCCTGTATATCAGGTCCTAGCTTGATGACCTCATTTGGAGGTTCTAAGGAGATAAAGACCTTGTTTGGGTGGCACACAAACTTTCTCCCTAGGAGACATTCCTATTGACAAGACATGTAGCTATGCTAGTGCCGTAGACCTGGAGGAGCCATGTGGAGACCCCTGCCAGCGCTGAGATGCTTATGCCACCACTGGATCCAGAAGACTTTCCACTCACTGCCTGTGATCTTCCAGCATTCAACATTGTTGCCTGTGTTTTGTGAGTCTGAAAAGGAATTTATTGACTGCTATAAGATATATGGGCTAATATCAGACATGGATTTGATCTGGACGGGGCTGGAATGTTTTCTCAACATACAATTGCTCTTTGACATAAAGTTCATTGGCGTCTAATGACTCCACTTTAGCTGCTGGTGTGAGCTAAGCCACACCTTTTGTGTCCTTGGGGGATTCTTTGACTTAGTAAGGTATGACAAGATAGATAGCATGCTCTGTTTTCCATGATATAGCTATAATACACATCACATATAATATAATACACTGGTGCCATGATATACCTATAATACACATCACATCACCTGGGAAACCATTTCTTATTTCCTGTCTGAGCCTTAGTGGAAGCAGAAAGACTTACTGTGATTTTCATATGTTTTGACTCCTAGCTCTGGATCTTGCATTTGGTTCAATTCTGTCTGATCTTTTGTGACTACGCACCACCATGTGAAGTGTTTTCTCAGAGTTTTGTGAGTTTCTGGGAGGGAATATATTAAAGTGAGGAGTGGGGAGAAGTAGAGTAGAATGACATCTTGGAAGTGTTAAACATCTGGGGAATTTTTAAATCTCAAATTCCTTGGGACTTGTCTGGAATTAATTTTTCAAATTAAAACTCAATTTATTGGGGTCTCTTACAGCTCTTATCGATACATCAATTGTTTCTACCACATTGTACATGTGTTGCCATCATCATTTTAAAAACATTTTTTTCAGCTTGAGCCCTTGGTATCAGTTGATCTCAGTCCTTCTCTTTTCCCTCCCTCTCATTAGTATCATTCTCATATCTTACACCATTCTGTCTCCTTTCAGCCACATTTCTGTTGTTCCTCCCTTTGGGAAGATATTATAAGACCATCATTGTAGTTGGTTCCCTGTTTCTTTGCCCACTCTCCAACTTTCCACTGCCCTCATGGTATCCCTACTCCTATTACTAGTCCTGGGGGGTTTATGTATCTGTCTTGGATTCTGTGTGCCACAAGTTCTTATCTGCACCATCGCACATGCTTCTGTCTTGCTGGATTTATAAGATAGAACTTGGGTCATGATAGTGGGTTGCTGGGGGGGCAGAGAGGGGGAGAAGCATCAAAGAACTAGAAGAATGTTGTGTGTTTCATCAGTGCTATACTGTACACAAGCTGACTAGTCCCTTCTGTAAGGGAATATCCAATTGTCTACAAATGTGCAGTTCATTTTTCAGTGATATTATGCCACAAAAGTTAACATTTTTGATATTTTCTGCTTTAAGCCAAGATTCATCTGATTTTAAAAAATAATATCATCTATTAAATATATCTTGAATTTCTGAATTTCTCTCTGATGCATTGTAGCCACAATTCTGAAGTTATATTCACTACTCCTTTATTGGCATGTGAGCTTATTGATATTACTGGATTCTATCTGCATTTCTTGGACCATCTTCTTTGAAATTGGACACAAACAAAGATATCTAACAATTAGTGGCAAACAGCTTCTTTTCAAATGGCTATCAGTAGTTCTTTCAATTGAGCAATGGGCTTGGTATTTTGTCAACTCCAATGGCCTTCGGTCTATCTTGGAATTCTTCCTTCAGTTTCTTTATCCTATGCTACCTCCTGAAAAGAGGGAATGCAGAGTTATTATTTTGATAAAGTGCTTGACTATTCCTCTATACTGACACTTCCTGTGTTGTTCAATATTTTGCTATAGGCTCTTTCGATATTACATATAAAGGCTTGCCTTTTTGAAACTACTCTTTCAGTTTGAAAAATGATGAATGCATCATTTCATTTGGTGTTCTAAATCTAAGGTTTTGCAAATTTAATTATTAATTTTCTTTTTTTTCTCTGAGCCACCCTTTTAATTCTTTTTTGTTCAGCACTGTTATACCTTCATTTCTTCTATTTGATTTAGGTATTTTGCACACATGGACAAGTTGCGAGGTATTTTTTGAGAAACATTTTCATGTTTTCTTTAATTCCTGTCTTAAAATTATCTTTTTTTCCCTTTCATTTATGATGTCCTTCATTTCATCCCACAACTCAGTTGGTTTTTAGTTTTGGTACTTACATCATCTGATGTCAGCTTGAGACATAAGAATGCAGAGGTGGACTTTAGCCTGTCAATCAGGTTGCAGCTTGATGACTTCATTTGGAGGTGCTAAGGAGATAAATAGCTTTCTGAAGATGGGACATACACCTACTCTCTGCAACATGCTTGCTGGCCAGACGGATGAAAGGATGCTAGAGCCCTGGAGCTGAAGGGGCCATGTGGAGGCCCCTGCCAACAGTGAGATAATTCCACTACTACTGGGATCCACAAGGTTTTGCACCCTCTGGCCTGTGATCTTCCTGCCTTTCATGCCATTGCATGTGTTTTGTAAGTCAGAAGAGGAATTTATAGATTAGCATTGGACATATGATCTAAAATCAGATTTATGAACTTTATCTAGACTAGATTGGGATATTTTTTCAACATTCAATTGTTGTGGTGTATAAAACTTTTTAATATACACAAATGATTGTCTATTAATTTGTTTCTCCAGTCAACCCAGACTAAAGCAGTGTGTTACCTTGGGAGTGTGGTACTAGAAAAACAAATCATAAAGATGAAGAGTTGATGTGTGTTTGACCTCTGCCTCACTGTAGTTTTTCTTTGTGGTCTAGTCAGAGGTCATATAGGTCCGTGAAATTTACTGAGTTGTTTTCTGGAAAGACTATGGAAAGTAAAAGTTTTGATTTTGTTTGGTTGTTGTCTTTGGTTATTCTTGTTTGAAATGATGAAAATTAATGTGATTAATGTATATTGTAATCTCAGGGGGAAAAATAACACCTTATATTTCTCAGACCTCCATAGTAAAAATGGCTGACAGAAGATCAAAGTGACTCTCAGAAAGCCTGGCTCTGGTCTGATGCTGTCAGAGACCCAAAGCCTATTTTATATCAATGGAACCATTTAGATAAGGAGTAAGATAAATTAGATAAGAATTAAGCTTGACTTTTAAGGATTGAGATTAGTATCTGATTCTACTTTGATATAATAATTGATAGGAGTGATTATTGGTAAGTATGAAAGGAGAGAGCTTTCAAGTCTTGCCTTTAGCTATTAAAATTTGAATCTTTAAATGGGGTTGGACATGCCTGCAAAGAAACTCTTGCAAACATAAGCAGTACCCAGTACTTGGGAGGACTCAGGTCAGTTGCTATCCAAGAGACTTGCCTAGGGTGCTGTTGACGGTTTGAAGAGAAAGGGACTCTGACTTATTGAATCTTGAACTCGTGGTTTTTTTAAGAAGCTGGAAAAAATCTGGAATTCTGAAGAAACTCTCTGCTGTTGAAGTGAACTGTGAGAGAGCCTATGAGTAGGCTGAAATGCTTCCTATGTAACCACCTGAATCCTCATGTCGAGTGGGAATGAAAGAAATGTAGTAGTGAAGCGATAGTTGTGTCTGGCCCCTGGCATTTGGACCTGGTTTACAGGAACTAGAGGATGAGATGAAAGTGGGTTGACATGTCTGAAGTTCACGATGCAGCCCAAAGGGCCTAGGGTTGCTGAGAATTTGCGATGAGGTCTATGGTCTAAACACAAGGCAGCTAATGGGCACCCCATGAGTCGATGTGAGGAAGCCCACATTGAGTTGACCAGAGCACAAACAAATGAAGAAATGATATTTGAGCCTGTGAACTAGAACATATTGCAGCTGACTTTACAAATGGCCTGTCCTGATTTGACTTTGCTAATTGATGCAGAATTCACAAGGCTCCAACTGAAATGAAGATTCTTCACATCAAAGAATATGATTGTCTCCTCAAAGCACTGGGTTGATATAAGTGGACAGTATAGAAACTGGATTCCCTAATTTAGGAAGATAAAGGCATGAAATGGCTGACTTACAAACTTTTATAGATGGGGGGATATATTCATAGGAATATGTTTATAGATTTATGATGTAGGTGTTCACATATATATAGGGCTTTTTGTTCACCTATAGAATGTTATATTTAAATGTGGGTGGCACATATTGAATTGCATGCATTTTATTTTTACCCTACTAGGTACTAATATGACATTATCATTGTTTCTTTGAAATACATATGGCTAAAGAGTTGTACAAAAGTATTAATTTGACAAGGGGTGATCTGTGGGAGTTACATAATTGGTTGTCAATTTGAGACTTAAGAGTGAAGCATTGTTGTTTATCCTGTCAATCAAGTTGCAGCTTGATGACCTCATTTGTAGGTGCTGAGGAGATACACAGCTCAACGAAGGTGAGACACACACACTCACTCTGTGCAAGACATGGTGGCTGACAAGATACATGGAGCTATGCTAGAGCTCTGGAGCTGAAGGAGCCACGTGGAGACCCTCACCAGCACTGAGATGCTTCTGCTGCCACTGGATCCACAAGACTTTCCACTCATTGGTCTGTGCTCTTTCTGCATTTGGTGCTATTCTATGTGTTTTGTGAGTCTGAAACGGAATTTACACATTGCAGTCAAATATGTCACCTAACATCAGACGTATGGACTTGATCTGGACTGGGCTCGAATGCTTTTGCAATATTCTATTCTTATATATATGGGTTCTTCAATGCCAACAGCAAAGGACCACTGTCTGTGAGTGGTTTTCTCTCTATTTACAAATTCCCTCCTGCAGATGGCTAACTGTATAGTGATCATTTGAAAGAAAGAAAACAATATGATTCTTCCATTCAATAGTTGAAAAATAATTACACTGATATATATTTATGTGTTTATATATGTAAAATGTGATTTATTGGTAAAATGAATCAAAAATGGATAAAGCATAAGAAGTATTTAACCTCTGAGACCAATATTATGTTTATTGTGCTTTCTCACTGAAATATATACTATTTTTCAAAAGACAAAAAAATAAAAAAACTCTTCTTTATACATAAATAAGTACCGAATTTTCTGACCATAAGAAAAAACCCAGTTTTTAGAGCAGGAGAGCAAGAAAAATATTCTGAACCAAATAGTACCAGTGCACTAAAATATTTATTAAAATAAAGCAAAACAGGGTAATATTTAATAGCATAAACTCAACAGGTGCTGTGTTGATCATGTGACCTGACACACCACAATCCACAGCATGCAAACAGCAGCAGCACAGTAAGCAGGCACATGAGATTATAAACAAATGTTCGGGGGTAGCACATCTTCAGACCAGAAGACACACCCTCCCCAGACACAATTTGGGGGGTGGAGTGGGGGGTGCATCTGATCATCCAACAAATAAGGTATTTATGAATTTGTTTCTCTAACCAACCCAGACTAACACATTAGTCATTAATATTCAATAAAACTTTGCTATTCTATTTAAATAGTCTCTAAATTCAACTAAGATATACTCAAAGTCATGGATACTCCCTGGTGTGGATCTGATCAATAATATTGTCTTTGTATTGTCTTCTTCCATATCTATCTAGCTATATCTATCTATAATCTATAGAGATATACATGCAATTTAATCCTTCTGTATTAAATTCAATGTGATAAAATTAAATTAATTCACCCTATATTCCATCCCGTGAAGTTTATGTATATAGATCTTAGTAACATCTTTGAAAAGGAGTGACTGCATTGACTTTGAAAAATCCTACCCTGAAATTTCTGGTGTCATTTTCATCAACAAGGCTGTAGCTTCTTTTTCATTTCCAAATTTTCCCATTCAAAATACCATTACCGACTGAGCCCCGGTGGCATAGTGGTTGTGCATGGGACTGCAGCCCACTGGGATGGAAGTTCAATTCCAGCTCACAGGAGCAAAGGCTGAGCCTCCTACTCCCACCACCAGAGGGCAGTGAGGCCTAAAAAATTACCATTACTTATCCATGCATCTTTATTAAAAATTAGCTAATAGCTTGTGAAGACATGCTATTTTTTCACATTATATAATGGGCTAGAACATGAAATGATCTTCTGAAGATATATCAATCAATCCATAGGAGTTCTCTACATGAGGGTAAATCAAGAAGTCTTACTAGTGTTCTAGTTCATAAGTGCCTGGCTTTGTTTCAAAAAATGCTTAAATATATCTTTATGATTATTGAGTGGCTTCAGATAAGTTCTTACAGTAGCATACTTGTCTTAGTTGCATGAGATTATCTTCAACAAAAGAAAGTTAAGTGCAGAAACACTAAAAAAAATTGTGGATTTTAACTGAATCTGTTGAGCAAGTTGAATTCTAGGCAGGAAAAAAAAATCTAGGCAGAACGATCAACTCAGAGGTAATGCCAACTTTAGGGGTATCCCAAAGTGGTAAACTTTGAAAAAAGTTATGTTTGAAATGAACTAATATGTCATTAAAGATTTCAAGTCCTGCACAGTTTCACTTTCTCTGCTTTTTTCAGCCACTTAGAACAATACCTGAAAAATAAAGATTTTTCCCTCCACAAAGCAATCTTTATTTGAATTATTTACTGGTTTGTTTATTATGTATATATGCAAGTATATATGTATGATATTGTTTTAAACCCTCCATTGTGCTCTCTCTCTCTCTCTCTCCCCACCTCTGTCTCTGGCCTCATTTTGTGACCAAGGAGTAAACCTTGTTAGCTATTCCCATTGGAAACAATAATCATGGGTCCTATTATTAAGAAGTTTTAAAGAACTGAAAAATAACTTTGGTGAGTAAAGGAATGGAAAGTCCTATCAACAAATTTTAAATCCCCTTTACCACATTTATTATTCTTCAGGGATTTTAAAGACCTAACTATGAAAATATTATTGAGAAACATTTCCTACCCATGATCTTCCCTTTTAAAACTGGTTTGCTGCCAAAACTAACAGCATTTCATATTCTTTGAATCCCTTCAGGATGTGTAAACTGTCATTTTGACATTGAATAAGTGAAAAAGCCTTGCACTCTTCAGGGAAAAGCCCTACAACATGTAGACCTAGAAAAAAACTTTACACTTTTATATTTTTGTTTTAGTAAATACGCATGTGAGGGGGTATAAAAAACTAGAATTAAAAAAAAACTATGTATTTAAATTGTATTATAAAACAAACTTATCACCTTCAAAGCACACTCCATTGCACTTATTACATTTGTCAAATCTGTGATTCCATTCTTGAAAATTTTCAAAATCAGCTGTTCAGAAGTCTGATAGTTCCGCCCTCATTCTACTCTTCACATCTTCTATGTCGCTAAATTGCTGTCCTTTCATGTCCCTCTGCATTTGCGGAAACAAAAGAGTCACATAGATTCAGTGCATTGGGCAAGAGAGACATGGTGGGGACTCTTACCCCAAAATGAGCACTGTGAGATGGCTGTGTGAGCAGGTGCGTTGTCAGAGTGGCAAAACCAGCTTTCTGTCTGCCATAAATGTTATGCAATCTTTCCAGAACCTCTAAATAAGAAGCATGGTCAAAAGTCTGTCCTGGTGGAATGAACTCCAAATACAATGTGAGACGACATTTTTGTCTGGTCTTGAAGTTGTTGGAGGTCTAGAATGAACATTGTCATCAATCGATATTTCACCTCTTTTGAAATAAGAAATAATGCATACAACTTGACTTTTCCCATCAGGCTGTCCTTTTAAGCTGTGTTCAACATCAAAACAGTTTCAGTAAATTTTTTCCCCAGCAGGAAATTAAATTTCACATGTGAATGCTGTTCTTTTAAATCAGCCATTACAAAAACGAGGTTTGAGCAAAACTGCTTTTATGAAAAAAATTCACTGGCACCAGAAAGAACATCCTTGGGTGACGACACTGAATGCACTAACTCAGAGTAAGATGGATGAAAGGTGTTTGCCTAGCAGGAAGAATGCATACCATGAGAGCGCCACACTTTGCAGAGCCATTTAGAATGGGGTGGGGGGAGGCAGGGAGTACCACCTTGTATGACTTTGTGGCGAAATTTTTTGTTTTATCCTAATATGTTGCTGAAAATCTCAATATGATTTTTAATAAAGAGAACTACTTCATTAAACTACTGTGATATATTTTAGCAAATAAAAGAACTATATTCATAAAGCATTTTAACTGATGATAAAAGGAAAATGATACAAGTCTTAATTGGTTTCTCTAGCAAATTGAAAGCATAATTCATATATTTACAAAAATGTGATGGATACAGTTTCCTTTCACCTCCATTTAATCTTGTAGAATCTAATTACAGGTAATTTATTTTATTTACTCTGAACTTTATAGTCACACTACAGAGATATAGTCAAGTAAAATACACTATGTCCAAACTTTGTAATAATTCAATGGGGAAATATTTTCTTTTTATACTTCTTAAATAAAGCATGAGTACTTATTTTAAATTTTATTTATTGACAACTCTGAAGGAAGTTCTTCCCCACCCAGTTTACCCATATATTGCAAATCAAACATTAGCACAATACATTATGTGAATATAATGCCACATTTATTGTACTTGAATTGTAGCATATTTAATGCAATTGCTGTTTAGTGGCTCAGAGTTGAGTCTGACTCAAAGAAATCCATACAAAACAGATGAAAAATACTTCCCGATATTTCCTGTAATATGATGTTTAATTTCTTGCCTTCTCCTTCCATAAACATTGCTAAAGATTCAAGAAAGGTTAAATCTTGGACATCTTTCATCCTTTTTCTTTTTATCATGAGGTTTTCTATTTGATTATGAGGACTTTATTTACTTTGCTTTGAAATCCATACTGAAGGGTGAAGACCTCAATCTTCATCAGCAAGCGTTTTGTGTCCTCATTTTTAGATAGCAAGGTGTGTCATTTGCATATTCATGTTATTAATTAACATTCTTCCAATGCAGATGTCACATTCTCCTTCATAAAAAGTACCTTTTCAGCATATAGATTGAAGAACCATGGTGAAAGAATAAAACCATGACAAATGTCGATCCTGATTTTAAATCACTCAGTATTGCTTTGTTCTATCTGAAAGACTAACTCTTGGTCCATGTACAGATTCTATATGAAGACAGAGATGTGTTCTGGAATATCCATTCTTCAAAAACTATGCACAGTTCTGATCCACACAGTCAAATGTTGTTGCATAGTTAGTAAAACATGAGCAAACATATTTCTAATATTTTCTTCTTTGAGTCATGAACCATTTCATTTCAGCAATGATATTCCTTAAGTCACAGATGCTCTTGAATCCAGTTCATTGTCACTGTACTTCTGCAATGTCATTGAATTATCTTGAGCAAAATTTTATTTGCAAGTGATATTAATGAAATAGTTGGATGATTTATGCTGGGTCATCTTTCATTTTTGATGGGTACAAATATGAATCCCTTTCAGTCAATTAACCAGGTAGCTATCTTCCAAATTTTTTGAGATAGAAAAGTGAGAGCTTCCAGTGTTTAGTGGATAATTTCCTTAATTTTGGTTCAGTGCTGTGTTTGTGAAACATAGTACACTCTGAAAAAAAATTCTGACCTATAATAATATTATTTTATTAGTGTGCTTATTATTTAAATCTCTCCCAAGAAATCTAAAATAAATATTTTAATAGGATGATCTTCTGCATTAAGTTACCACCATTTTTGGTCAGTTTGTCAAACTGCAGTGACATGAGCATTGCTCCGATGCTTGTGGTGTTGTCACTCATGCTTCCAATACACACAGTGACCCAAAGTACACTGAGCTTCAAGTCTTTAAAAGAAATGCAAAGAAGTAACACACTATCTACTTCTGAGGAATTAACCAGTGAAAACCATCTGAACAACAGTGGAACGCCCTTATCAGATGCTGAAAATCTCATGAAAAGCAGAAAATATTTTCAAAGATAGAGACAGAAGGTGCACATCAGGCCCGAAGACACTCAAACTGAAGAATTTTACCCATAGCTTCAGTCTCAAGTTTATCAAACATACATGCAAGATACTTTGATAATTATTGTTGATTTGAATACAAATGTCAGAAACAAAGAGGTAAGATCAGAAATTGGAAAATATGACCTTGGAAATACAAATAAAACTTAATATAACATGAGAGAATTTGGTAATAACAGTGATTTCTTGACAGCAAATAACTCATTTTCAGTAACACAAAGGGAGACTGTGTTATTCCCAGTAGACTAGAGAAATAAATTCAGAGACATGCATATGGATATAAGGGAAAGATTTATATATAAGAGGAATAGAACATTGAAAAGGCATCCCAACCCAGTCCAGTCCAAAGTCATAAGTCTGATATTAGCCCATATGTCCAATACCAGTCTATAAAGTCTCTTTCTGACACATAAAGTCACAGGCCAGTGGGTACTGAGTCCCAGTTCTGGCAGGGGGTCCCCTCATGGCTCTTTGTTTCCAGGACTCAGGATCCATCAGCCGTATCCACTGGAGATAGAAACATCTCAGTGCTTGCAGGGGTCTCTCTGTGGCTATTCTGGCCTCACAGGTCTGGTTCCATTAGAGTATGGCCATGTGGCTCCTCCTCTGGCTCGTCCAGTTCCTCAGATGCTGCCATCTTGTCTTGTCAGTCCTGTGTCTTCCAACAACTAGGAAAATGCTCTCTCATTCTCACTAGGAAAATACCGCAAGACTTCCCAGAAATCTCAGAAGAAAGCCATGCCCACACAGAGGCCTCATTGGCTCCGCATTGACTATCTCCAGATTGACAGGCTAGACTCCACCCCTACATCCCAATCATGAAATTGACATCTATACATGACTGCCACAGAGACTATACATGTTGACTTCTCTAGGTGGAATACACAAGTCAAATAGATTATGTCTGTGAAAACTGATGATGGTAAAGATAATTATCAACAGGTAAGATCAAGGACAGACTGAAACAGATAATCAATTTCTCACATGTAAAATCCAGTTAAAACTGAAGAAAAGTAAAAGAATCCCACCAGAGTTAACATGTGAACTTAAGTATTTCCCACCTGAAATTCAACAACATTTCAAGAACAGTTCTGATGCATTGAATACCAATGAGAGAAGACTGGATGAGCTGTGGGATGACATTAAGAACAAAAGGAAAGAAAGAAAAATTAAAAGTTGTCGTTAGAAGAGACTCTGAAATCAAAGAGTAACTAGGGAAAAGGGAAGAAATGATGAAGACAAAGAAATGAAGACAAGTGTTTAATGCACCATTGGGGAATACAAAATACAACAATGAAATGTACAAAAATCTACAGCTAGAAAATAAAAAGAAAATTCTCAGCATGTTAAACATAAATAATTTGAAAAAGAAACAAATATCAAGCCCCAATATTGAAAGATTCTATGGGAAGAATTTTGATAGTGCAGGACTTATCAAAAGGTGATTGAAACAATACAAACAATTAGTGTACTAAAAAGAAGCAGTCAGCATTCAACCATTTCAAAAGACAGCACATGATCAAAAACAGACAGCACTGAAAGAAATTGCCCAAACTGGACTGAAGACATTAACTAAAGCAAGGCTCAAGAAATGGATGAAAAAGTAACTGAAGTATTTTCACAATGTGATGAAGCACCCGATGCTCTCAATCAAATATGCTACAAAATTTGAAAGACAGCTACTTTGTCAACGACTGGAAGAGATAAATATTTGTACCCATTACACTGAGAGATTGTTCATAGAAGAGTTAGCAACAAACAACATTATTAATAATATCACATGAAAATAATTCAACAAACATTGCAGCAATACCTTGATAGGGAGCTGCCAGAAATTCAGATGGGATTCAGAAGAAGTCATGAAAAAATAAATATAGTTGATGCTAGATTGATTTTAGCTGAAAATAAAGGATACAAGAAAGTTGTTCACTTTTATTTTATTGACCATAGTTCAATAGTGTGGATGATAACACACTATTTATAGTCTCAAGAAAATGGGGATTCCAAAGTACATGGTTGTGAATTTATAGAGGACTTTGTGAACAGAACAAGGGAATACTGCATGGTTTAAAATAAGAACAGGTATGCATTAGCATTATATTTTCACCATACTTATTCAATCTCTATGCTGAGCATATAATCAGAGATGTTGGAAGAATACCCAATATAATGATTCATTAAAAAAAGGGAGGGGGAGGGAGAGCTTATACCAAGAACTCAAATGGAAAATGTTTGGAAATGAATGTGGCAACATATACACAAATATGCTAGATAGAGATGATGTCCTGAATGCTATAATAGCTGTAAAAACCTCCAATAAAATTATTTTTTAAGAAGATGAACAACCAGATCATTCCTTAAAAGGAAGAATGAAGGCAAAAAAGAGAAAAGAATGTATCATCAAGCTTGGAGGATAGCTTCTTACCAAACTATATTATGCAGATAATATAGCCTGCTTACTTAATGTGAAGGCAAATTTAAATGTTGGTTGATGAAATCTAGGACTGTAGTTGTCAATATGGATTATAATTTAAGTTAAATAAATCAAAATTCTCACAACTGATCTAATGGGTAATATTATAAAAAATGGAGAAAAGATTAAACTTGTCAAAGACTTCATCTTGTTTGGATGCACAATCTATACTAATGAAAGCAGCATATGATCAAAATACACATCTGATTCCGTCAACCTGATTTAAAGGATCTTTTTAAAGTTTTGATAGGTGGGGCTCTTGCATTGATTACTAAGAAGTGCTAGATGGAAGTCATGTTGTTTTAAGTTGCGCCATATACACGTGAAATTTGGACACTAAAATAGAAGACCTAAAAAGGATGTGTGCCTTGAAAGTATGGAGCTGGTGAAGAATATTGCAATTTCTATGAACTATCAAAACAAATAAATGTCTTGAAAGAAGTACAGCCAATGTACTTGTTAGAAACAAAAGTGATGAGAAGTCATCTTCTGTACTTTAGGGATGTTGTCAGGAGAAACTAGTCCATGGAAAAGGACATCATATTTGCTAAAGTAGCTGGCAGAAAAAGGGGGAAAGCCTAGATCAGATGGACTGATTTGTTGGCTGCTCCAGCTTAATAATTATGAGGATGGCAGAGGGCTGAGCAGTGTTTTGTTTTGTTATATATAGTTCTTATGAGTCAGAGTGGACTGCATGAAACCTAACAACAGCGAACATTAAACTGCTGTCTATATTAGACAGGGTTCTCTATAGAAACAAAACCAGGATTATATATTTACATATATAATCAGGTAATATATATATATATATTTATAGAGTGAGAAGGAATATAACTAATTAGTGCACACAGCAGTACAGAGGGCTCAGTTCAACTCACATGCGTAGAACAGTTAATATACTGTAAGTTCTTCCACTCAAATGGGCTGCAGGATTCAGGGTCAAGGAGACAAACAGTGGAGTCTTCCCTCAGGCAGAGTCTGCCCTCAGGCAACAGATAGCAGAGTGGGTCAGCCAAAGTCAGTAGCCTGGGAGCTTAGGGAGGCAGGTGAAGCATGGTGAAAGGATTCACCAGTCACAAGCTCAAACTATATGCACAAGAAGTATGACAAGGCAGGTCTTGAAGGAGCTTCAAACCCTAGTGACATAATCCACAGACTAACTTGGCCCATAGGTAGTGTAGCACACAGGTTGAGGCAGAGAACTAGGTAAAGCAGCAGCACGCTGGTCCCGTCACCAGGGAGCAAGAGGAAGATAGAGGCCAGCTGTCTCATTTATTTCAGTCATCCTCTAATCACACTGAGACCTGACCAAACTCTGACCACATGTTCCCACTGACATGGTTGGCATAATAAACCCAACTATCACCGTCCACCCCTTGCAACTTGGCACTTGTACATAAACCTTTAGTCATGTATAATTTCCAGACATAATGAGATCACACTTATACCCAACATAAAACATCTATCATGCATAGACGGAACATACTGAATCTATTTGTATATTATACATGATAGTTGCACGTATAAAGAAGAAATATTGATAATCACAGCCTTTACTTTTGCAATCTATCATGTGGTTACAACTGATAGGCAGAACCGGCCACTCTGTATTACTTTGCCCTCAGCCAGCACCTCAGCTGGTTGTTGTTCTTTGCCTAGTGGGGTGGCCTAGAACTTCATTCTTCAGAGGTTTGGGTCCTTAGCAGTCCTGTCAAGATTGAGTTGCTGTAGTTAGCCATTTGTTTTAATGACAGGGCATGTTAGTACTAAGAAATGACCTAAGAAATCTCCTGAATTCCAGACATATTCGTCTTTAACTCCATTATGCAGCACCAGTCTAATTTCTCCTTGGTAATCAGGATCAATACCCTCCATACAGTGTTCCCCTTTCTTTCCCTTTTGATTCAAAGGCATGAGAAGCCCAAAGTGGTCAGGGGGCATTCTCAGTTGCCAGTTCATTAGATTCAGTGCTGCCACGTCAGAGACTTCCTTCTTTTGGAACTAAGATCTCAGACCTGAAAAGTAGAGGATAGGATTGCTAAGACAGGGAGTAAACATGCTGCAAGTGGAGCAATAGTGAATGGTGCCACTCTGACTATCACCCCTTGATTACTGGACCCATAAATCCAGGCTATTGGAGCCACAGCACCATCTATTGGCTACTGGTTGAGAGGCTGGCTACACAGCCTCCTGGAGAACATTACCCCAGCCCTGCAAGGTATTCCCACCTAACTGTTATCATAATTGTGTCTTTAGAAGGCCATGCCATTGTTCTATTAAGCCAGATGCTTCTGAATGAGGAACATTATATGAGCAGTGGATTTGATGGGAATGGGCTCATTGCTTCAATTCATTTGCTGTGAAGTGAGTTTCTTGATCTGAGTAATGACATGTGAGCTGTCATGCCAGTGAATGATGCCTTCTTTAAGTCCATGGATGGTAGCTTTGGCAGCTTGCAGGGAAGACAAATCCATATCCAGAGTATGTGTCTATTCCATAAGAACAAAGCCCTGCTCCCTCCATGATGGAACTTGTCTTATGTCCACCAGATTACTGTTTCATCTCCCCAAGGAATAATAATCTTGGACTAAATATTGACTTCTCAGGCATTCTGAAATGCTTGCCAGGTGACTACCTGGATCCACTTGCTTAGTGGAAGTGGGAGAAATGCAGCAATAAAGAGACAGGTTGAGTCTGGCCACTAACAACAGTGGGCCTACCTCATAGAAGTTAGAGGAGAAGACAAGAGTGGGTTGACTGGTCTGAAGTCTATCACTTAGCACAAGGGAAAAAGAATTGTTAAGAAATTTTTGAAGGGGCCCATGGTCCAAAGGCAAGGCAGCCAATCAGAACTCAGATGAAGTTAAGTGAGGCAGTCCACATTCAGTTGAACAGAACCCCAGCAGATGAAGAGAAGATTTTTGAACCTCTGAATTGGTGCATATCTTGCTGCAGACTTTATGGACAGCCTGTCCTGATTTGAATTTGCTTACTCATGCAGACATATAAGGTTCCAATTGGGATGAAGATTCTTCACATCAAAGAATATGATCATTTCTTCAGAACATTGGGCTGATGTTCATGGGCAATATGGAAATTGGATATCTAAAATGGAGAGGATAAAGTCAGGATGTGGCTAGTTTACCAACTTGTGTAGGTAGGGGAATATATACATAGAATTATAGGGTTAAAGTATAGATGTTCACTTAACTGCAAATTTTAGGCATAGAACATTTTTATTTTATTCACTTATAGAATATAAATGAGCTGGATATTGGATTGTATGCTGTGTTAGTCCGGGCAGACTAGAGGAACAAATTACATAGAAATGCATATAGATGTAAGGAAAAGGGTTATATACAAAAAGAATGGGACATGGGGAAAGCATCCCAGTCCAGTCCAGTCCAAAGTCATAAGTCCAATATTAACCCATACGCCCGAAATCAGTCTATAAAGTCTTCTTCCAACTCACGAAGTCACAGGTCGGTGGGTGCAGAATCCTGGTGATGGCAGGGCACCTTGCCTCCAGGGCCCAGGGCCCATCAACAGCAGAAGCAAATTATCGCTGGCAGGGGTCTCCATCTGGCCACCCCAGCTTCAGAGATCTGGCTCTATCAGGGCAAAGCTGTATGGTCTCTCCGCGGGCTCCTCCAGCTTCTCGAATGCTGTCAGCTTGTCTTGTCCATGATTAATCATCTCTCTAACTCCCAACAATTGGGGAAGATAGTGTCTCATCTTCACGAGGGAAATATAGCGAGATTTCTGAGAAGTCTCAGGAGAAAGGCATGCCCACATAGAAGCCTCATTGGCTACTCAATGGCTATCTCCAGATTAACAGGGTGGACTCCACCCCTACATTTCAATCATAAAATTAACATAAGCACATGACTGCCACATATGCCTTTTACTTTATCCAGTTAGGTACAGGTATGATTATTGTTTTGTCTAAAAATTATGTCGGTCTGAAGAATTGTATAAAGATATCAGGCTGACAAGGGATAGTCTGTGGTAGTTACATAATTCCATACCAACCTGATCAATAGACTATAGGGGTGGAGTTTAGTAACATCCACCAGGAAGATTCTGAGAACTTCCTCCTGGAGTGAAAATCTCCTGGGAATAGGACCACAATCTCTCTTTGTTACACATTTCTATGTACAGTCACATGGAGCCATGTTGATGATAGCCAGAGTCCTGGAGATATTTCCATTGCCATTGGACCCACAGAACTTTCAGCCCACTAACCTCTGATCTTTCTGTATTTGGAATCATTGTACGTGCTCCATGAGTTGGAAGAGGAATTCTTAAGCTAATATTGGACTTATGGGGTAATATTGAACTCATGAGTTTGATCTTGACTGGGCTAGGAAATTTTATTAATGCAGAATTACTTCTTGAGAAGAAATTCTCTCTCACCTGTATATGAGTGTCAATGAATGTATTTCTCTAGTCAACTTGGACTAACACATTACCTAACATATTTGTTCTAAGGAACTTTATACTTTCATACATCTGTAGAGTTGGAAAATATCTCTATCTCTATGCATCTATATATCTATATATATTGCATCATTGCCCTGTTGGGAGTATGGGAGGCCCAGCCTTGCTCCTGGAGAGATTTGAACCCTCAACCCTGCGGGCCGCAGTCCCACACACAACCACTGCGCCACCGGGGCTCAGCTAATATTTTTCTTTTTAATCAATCATTTTCTTGGGGGCTCTTACAGCTCTTACAAAAATCCATACATCAATTGTATCAAGCACACGTGTACACATGTTGCCTTCATTATTTTCAAAACATTTCTTCCTACTTGAACCCCTAATATCATCTTCTCTT